>MU216774.1:350413-363626 GCA_018584345.1 Thuja plicata | reverse complement strand
TTTTTAAGTTTAAAACTTTAAAATAAAATAAAAATAATACTACGTTAACTACAATTTACTACAGTTTACATAGAACAATAAATAAAATCTGTAAACTTTAGTTCTAATTTACGTAGTTTTAATTTTTGATTTTTAGTTTAAAGTTTTAAACCTTAAAACTTTGACAAAGGAAAAAAACTGGCCCCTACCCGTCCACGGAATGAGCCCAGTAGCCGTTGCCGTCTGCAAGTAGAAAGAGTGAATCTCCTTGCCTAGGTAGTCGTCGCCGTCTATGAATCTCCTTGCCCAAGTAGCCGTCTGCAAACAATCGCACGTCTGCAAACACTCGTCATCTGTTGAATGCGTGAAGCAAGAAAGAGCTGCGTGAAGGTAAAATGAGCCGCGTGAAGTAAAAAATAGCCGCCCGCGTTAAAAATGACAGATTTAGGGTTTTTCCATCGTCAAAGTCAAACGCATGACCTGGAATCGACTTGGAATCACCACGTCAGCCTCAGAATCGACCGGAAGCGATTTCACTTTTCTTGAACTGTGTCAGACTCAAAAAAACCGTGCCCTGTGCGTGCTCACAGGTGATTTGACTCCGATTCAGTTTCGGATACAATTCGTACCCAGAGTCGATGGCCACATAGGAGCAATTCGGCTACTTAGGCTTTCTTTGCTTGCCTGTATAGGGCGAGAGTCTTGTTATACATTATGCTCAAATGATATATTTTTGGCTCCTTATAAGTTTTATATGGAGCACATTTTTCCATTTAAAAAAAACTAATGGAAAATATCAATTTACATTTAGTATTTTGTATATTAAAAATTAAAAATTAAATCAGAAAAAAATGATAATGGCACAAGAAAGAAGAGGGACAAAGGAAAAGTATAATTTTGTTTCGTGTTCTGTTAATTGGAAAAATAAATAAATTTGTAGAAGATATGCCAATGAAAAATGAGAAGATTTAAAGAAATTTACCTCTTCATATTGGATTCTGTTGACGGGGTTTTACTGACCGGGTCCGCCAACAGTCATAAGTTGTCACCGGGTACCGGGGGTACCGGCCAACTCCGCTTGCAAAGGCTATTCGGGGAAGTTAGATTCCCCGGGCCTCCAAGCACCTGGGTGTCGGGTCACGACGGTGCGGGGCTCGGTTGGGAGAAGTGACTGTTTTGGAGGGGGATAGCTGGTTTCTTCAACTCATTCTCTCCGGAGATTCAGGAAGGTGAGGTTTCTCCAAGCATTCTACACTTAGCAAATAAACTGAAAAAGATCTTGCAGGGTCAGAAGTACTTCATCTATCTATAGTTATGTTTAAACATTCAAAACATCAATAATGCTCTGATATACTACACTAAATACCAAAGAAATACACAACCATCAGTTCGTATTTTGTCGGTAGCAAGGGAAAAGAGGTCGTTAAGCTACTTAAAATATCAGAGCAGAAGACATAAGGAACATAAAACATAAAATACCATTAACTCGGAAGTTTGAATGCCAACATCATTGCAAAGAACTCTCCGTTCTTCATTAATATTTCTTCCAGCAAACACTGGTGTGTGATACAATGGCGGCTCCTGGGGAGTGTCTAACTATTGGAAGGTGAAATAATGCAGCATTGAGCTCTGCAACTGAAATGAAAATACTGCTTTTCTATTACTGTGGACAGCAAAATCATCAATTTCGCCGACCCTTGGAAAAGGGCCGGACTTACCATTTATACACATTTTCATCTAACCCTAACCCTAACCCTATTTTACACTACACTACAATAAAATATAATATCCGGGGGCCGGTACTACCTGCGCCACCCTACAAAAGACCTTGAGACGGAATAGGCCTGGCATGTCAGACGAATAAGACAAGAAGGTAGAGTGGAAGAATCGGCTTCGAGAAGAGAGCTAGGAAAGAGAAAGAAGAAATCAGATCCCCGGGGATCGAGGCTACACGCCTCATAAATGGGAAATGCGGCGCCCTGTCTCCAATGTGCCAGGTGTACATCCAAAGCGGCACCTCGAGAAGACCATCTGTCAGAAAACCAACTGTTGATCTGACGTTCCTCGATGTAGCCAACTACCCTATGACAATCTCTATTAACCGCTTCTAATAGTGACTGGTCGGCCTCGGGGACCGGGACACGGATTGCTTGAAAGAATACAGAATTTAGGATTCAGGATTTCGGGATCCGGGAACTTACATTCCGAAAGAATAAAGAATACAAAATGCTTGGGTTTTCTTCGGCCCTCGGAGAAACTTTATTGTTGCTTGTTGTCATTGAAGGTTTGGAGAAGGCGGGAGATTCCATCCTCATCAGTTTCTCTAAGGCCAGACCGCCGGTACTTAGCCGCCTCAATTTGTTCCCCTGTGGATAATAGTTGCTGGAAAACTTCAGAGTGATCTTTCGATTGTAGGTCCACTCAAGTAATTGCGCTGAAGAAAACGTTGGACCATTGTCGCATACCAAAGCAAAGGGCATCCCAAACCTTGTGACGATGTTTTTTTTTCCAAGAATTTGATAACTACGTCTGCTGTGTTATTCTTGCAAGGTATAGCTTCGGACCACCGGGTGTAGTAATCAGTAGCCGTAAGAATGTACCGGTGATTGACAGACGAGTTGGGGTTGATCTCCCCGATGAAGTCAAATGCCCATTGGGGCGAAGGGCCTAGCCTCAAAAACTGGTTGCAAAGGCATAGCCGGGTTACGCTCACAGTGCGCTGCGGTTTGGCAAGTGTGGCATTTCCGAACATGAGTGTAAACATCTTTAAATACACAGGGCCACTAGTACCCGGCCCGAAGGATCTAATGGGCGGTGGCGTTTGTTGAGCCATGTCCGGTTCCAAATTGCTCGTGAAATTCATCAATTATCTTCGCAGCTTGGTCTCTGTCAATGCACCGGAGGTACACTCCTTCATAGTTCCTGCGGTAAAGCGCGGAGTTTTTGATTATGAAATGAGCGCTTTTCATTTGCAGGGCACGGCGTTTATTGGGAGATAACCCCTCTGGGCATTTGTTGTTCAATAGCAAATATACCAGATCAGTATACCACGGGTCTCGAGTGATGGACTCCACTGTGTAAGTTTGGCATTCTATGCGGGGAGTCTCTTCTGCCATCGCTCGACTCAGTCCCTGGCCCCGGACTATCTTCATGGGCTGCATTTCTAAATCATATTCCTGGAGGATGGCCATCCATTTCCCCCGTCTTTCGCCCAACTCGCTCTGCATTAGCAGAGACTTTACGGCCTGGTCCGGGTTGATAGCATGCACCTTGCTCCAGAGAATGTAATGCCGGAATTTCTTCACGGCGCGAACAAGAGCAAAGGCCTGCCTTTCTAGCGATGAATACCGGACTTCGGCGTTCTTAAAGGGGGAGCTCATGAAAGCTACTAGGCGTTCTTCCCCTTCAACCTTTTGAGTCAACACCGCCGCGGTAGAATGCGGCGAAGCAAATGATTAAATAAAACGGAAGGGAGTAGTCCGGACTAGCCAGGACAAGTGCTTCCGTTATTGTCTATTTGATCTGGGCGAACGCCCGCTTTGCTTCAGGACTCCACTCAATCTTGGTATCCTTTTTCATCATTTCATTGAGTGGTTTAACTATTTCGGCGAACCCCGTGATGAATCGCTGGACGAAGTTGATCTTCCCGAAAAAGGATCGCATCTCCTTCTTGCTACCAGGCATTTGTAAGTTTAGCAGCGCTTCAACTCTCTTAGGGTCAATGGATATGCCCTTCTCGGAGACGATATGCCCGAGCAACTTCCCTTCAGTGACCCCGAATATGCACTTCTTGGGGTTGAGGGATATTCCATACCGGCGACATCTCTCGCAGATCTGAGCGAGATGGGCGGAATGGTCACCCCTATCCCGGGAAAAGATGGTCAAATCATCCATGTAGATGATTATGCACCGATTCACAAGGCCCTCGAACGCAATGTCCATGGCCTTTTGAAATGTGGTCCCTGCGTTAATCAAACCAAAGGGCCTCCTGTACGCAAACATTCCCCACTTGGTGGTAAACGCTATTTTCTCTCTATCTTCATACTTAACCATGCCCTGGTTATATCCGGAGTACCCATCCAAGAACGACATCATTTGGGATCCATTTACTATCTGCAACACCTCATCCAGAGAAGAGAGGGTGATTATCTTTCTTGGAGGCCTTATTCAGGTTTCGGAAATCCACGCAGAGGCAAATTTCATCGCTCTTCTTTCTCGCAGGGACCAAATTGGCAACCCATGTAGTGTGCCGGATTGGAAAGATTATCTGGGCTGACAGTAGTTTTTCTACCTCTTGATGAATTAGGGGTTCGATCAGTGGGTTGACCGGTCGTTGTTTTTGCCGAAAAGGCTTAGCATCAGGTTTCAGGGGAATAGTATGAGTCATAATGGATGTGTTGTATGTTTTCAAATCCTCATATCCCCATGCAATTACATCTATGTATTCTCGGAGAACCGCGAGAATCTTCTCCTCAAGGGAGTAGGAGGTGCCAATGTGGATCATCTTTTCTTCACCGAGCTGGCCAATGTTTACCCTTTGAAACTTTCCTCCCTCAGAGGAAGATGACATCTTTTCCCGGGCCCGAGGGTCCGAGTCGAAGATAAGTTCAAGTGCAACCATCCCCTTCGGGATGGTATTAGTGTGTAGGTCCATGATCCCATCGTCTTCGTCACCCTGCCCAGTATCGTCATGGTCTCGTTCCTCCACTACCTGGTCTTCAAAGACACCAACATTGGCCATGAAGGCTAGGATATGTTGATCGTCCTCAAAAACCTGAAAGTGGGTGACATTATCTGGAATGGTCGGGGTGGGGACCATCTCAACTGAAAATCTCCGGAGTCGCGAGCCGGCCATGGGCTCAAGTGTGCTGGCAGAAACGACAAGGGCATCCAGGACATAGTTCCGTCACCGGGGAATGAGATCAATGCCAAAGGCATCAAAATCTTCAATAAGGCTCCAAGCCCGATTGCGGTATGCGGCCAGTCTCTTGTCGTGACATGTATATTGACTCCGGACCTGTTTGACAACCAACTCTGAATCACCCAGAGCCTGGAGGCGGGTGACACCTTTCTTTAACGCAAATAAGAGTCCAAGGATCAAAGCCTCGTACTCCGTAACATTGTTTGTGTAGTTGAACTGCAGTCTGTAGGATGCGAGGAAGGATTTCCCTCGCGGGTTGATTAATTCTACTCCGGCCCCGCAACCTTGTTTGGATCGGGATCCATCGAACTTGAGGGTCCACAAATCGCTATTCGTAGCTTGGGGCTGGGGAGAAAGAGTAGCCTTTAGATTGTTCTTGGGAGACTTGGGAGGAGCTTCCTCCCGAACTGTTGGCGTGCGGGTGGGGTTTACCTCCGGAGGAATTTGGATCTGGGATTCCCGGGGAGATGGCACCAAAGGAGTGCATCCCGTAGGAACACTGGGCTCCAGGGAATTAGTTATGCGTTCTCTATTCCAAAAGGCGTCGATGTGTCGGGTAGCGACCGAAAGGCAGAGCCCACACTCAAGTTCTGAATGTTTCTGATAGTGTACTCGGCACCAAGTGCCGGACAGGAGTGTAGCGGGGGTCGCTGTGGCACCCTGAGAGTCAACTTCAACTCTCATCTTTTCTTCTAGGTCCTGGGTTCTGTAGCACTATGGGATCCTCCCCGGGGGTGAAATCGAATGTTAAGATTTCAAAGGGTCGGTACACCCCAGGAGAAGTCTTAGAGAAGAAGACCTCACTGACCCTCCCGACTTCGGTAAGGGCCTGCTTCATCCAGGGTTCACTTTCAACATGGATCTTGTTTGATTCTCCTTCCCAGGGGAGCCATAGGTGGGAGAAGTCGGTCGAAAAGTATATGTTCAAGGACTTAGACCAATTCCGACTTAATAACATCCCATAAGTCTCTGGGATGTCCACCACTTGGACGTCGACTATGCTGGCTATCTTGGGGTCCTGGATAAGCTGTATCCGGACGTTCTTCAATTCCCCCACCATTTTCACGACAGTCTTATCTAGCTGGATCACTGCACCATTAGATGGGGTGGGATGGAATCCGAGCTTCTGGCATATGGATAAGGGCATGATGTTACCTGAAGCTCTGGAGTCTACAAAGCGATTGTGTATGTTTTTGGTTTGGATATTCAGGCCTAGTAGGAAGGGAGGATCTTCATTGTTTCCCCGAAAGACAACCGCGTTGGCGTCCTCGAACGAGACAGTCTTGGGTGGGCGACTGACGACTTCCGAGTTTCTCGAGAGCTTCAGAAGAGACTTCTTCTATTCGGGACAGTTTAGCAAAACCTTTATCAAGGTCATGGAGGTGGTGGTCCGTTCTAACGCCTCTGTAATGTCGAATTTTCCTCCCGGGAATTGGTGACTTCCCTTGGCTAGGTCTTTCGCTTGGTTAGAGCTAGAATCTTTTAGAGGAGCGGGCCAGCCAGTTGCGTTATCCCGGGGGGGAGTGTCCTTGATAGGGGGCGTAGGCGTGTAAGCTGGTCCTTTACCGGCCTGACTCCGAGTAATGTATGGAGTCCGTGGGTTGGTGAAGGCATTGGCCTCAAAGGGCGGGGTAGATTCATCAAAGAATCCATGCAATTCGGATTCCTCTTCATCTTCCCCGGAAGTTTCGAAGAAGATGGTCTCACAGGTGAAGGCACTGTGAGTTGACTCTTGCACAGGAGGCTCTGGGGGAGTAGCGTCCTGCGATTGTTGTTTGTCCAACTGGGAGATCATGATGACCTTTTCCAGCGTGGCACAATTCACTTCATTGTGTGAGCCAGTGTCGTGCAGTCTACACCAATTAGTCATGGGCTGGAAGTCTGCGATTGGTGTGAAATGCGATGGTCTAGCACCACTTTGGTTGGCATTTTGGTTCGGAGGTGGACCTCCGGTGTTCGCGTTATTGTTCCACTGCTATTGACTGGGCCGAGGCATGTTGTTGAAATTCCTTCCCCCGGCATTGTTGTTTCGTTGGCCGGAGAAGATATTCCGTCTCTGGGAATTAGAATTTTGGGGTGCATAGGACCCCGCCTTCAGCTGACCCATGTCCACAGTCAGGGTAGACAACATTCGCCGGAGTGACTCAACCTCGGCGGTCAACTGAGTGTTTGCGTCACAGTGTGATGGTTGTTGTTGTTGGTTTCTTGGGAAGGCAGCAGTATTCGCCGGAGTCGAGGGTGGCAATCCTCCAGCTGCGGACGACTGAAAGAAGGGCACTCCGGGTGGTTGTGTCTGAGGTTGTTGTGCCTGTTGCGGCTGATTCCAAGGGAAGGCCTCTAAGCCTGGTATTGCCTGAGTCTGTGAGGGATAAACGTACCGGGCCTACTGGTCTATCGGCGGTGGTGGCAGATTCATTGCCATCGCGGGGGCACCCATTGCCAGATTGGGGTTATACCCCCCGACATACGTTGTTCCGTCGGGGATCATGTTAAAGGGCGTGCTCTGCCCTATCCCGGTCGGGGATTTGTTGAGACCACGGGATAATTATAAGGCTAGATTGTAAACCTTTGCCAAAGTATCCCGGTTGCTCGTGGCGGTTGTTCTCCAAAGGAGGGTGGCAACGAAGGGGTCCATCGCGTTAAGATAAGTCTGTATGGTTACTTTTGGGGATGGGATGAAAGGGCCCGTGCACCGCTTCAAGGCGCGCTGGAACCGATGGTTGAATGCTGCAAGGGGTTCATTAGGTTCCTTCCTAATGGAGATGAACTGGCTATGGGACCAGGCTGGGTCCACATGTACGCGAAAGACAGCCAAGAAGGCGTCCTCCATGTCCTGCCAACTGTTAATGGAGTTGGCAGGAAGGTTAAGGTACCAGTTTAACTCGCCCTGCCCTAAGGACAAGGGAAACATCCGGGTCACGACATCTTCATGCTGGATCCGGTGTCGGTTCATGACATCCTTATATGCCTGTAAATGCTCTTCTGCGGTCCGTGAGCCTAAGTGCTCATATCGTGGGCAAATCTTCTCTGGGTGCGAGGGTAGGTCGTTGATTGCGCCTGGAAAAGTTCCCATTGGGGACCCGGTGTTACCGAAATATGCAGCCATTGGGGGAACTGGATTTTGAGTAGTTTGAGCGCTGGTTCCCGGGATTGTCTGAGAAGTTTGGGTATTCTGAGGTATGCTAGACCCCCAGACAATAGTGGCTGGTGTGGTTTTCGGGGTTCGTTTCTTTCGAGCAGGAGGCTTGAGTTCAACAAACCTTCCGGGGTTTGGGGCTGACCTAAGGATTCTCTCAAATTTCGCTGGGGAGAAAGACCCAATCCCACTGAAGGCTTCACTCCTAAAACTATAGCTTGGGGAACCCTCGGGAGGTGTAAAATTGGAATCTCGAGAAGGGGATGAGTTCATGCCCTCCTAGCGCCAGTTTCTGTTGACAGGGTTTTATTGACCGGGTCCGCCAACAATCATAAGTTATCACCGGGTACCGGGGGTACCGGCCAACTCCGCCTGCAAAGGCTATCCGGGGAAGTTAGATTCCCCGGGCCTCCAAGCACCTGGGTGTCGGGTCACAACGATGTAGGGCTCGGTTGGGAGAAGTGACTGTTTTCGAGGGGGATAGCTGGTTTCTTCAACTCATTCTCTCCGGAGATTCAGGAAGGTGAGGTTTCTCCAAGCATTCTACACTCAGCAAATAAACTGAAAAAGATCCTGCAGGGTTAGAAGTACTTCATTTATCTATAGTTATGTTTAAACATTCAAAACATCGATAATGCTCTGATATACTACACTAAATACCGAAGAAATATACAACCATCAGTTCGTATTTTGTCAGTAGCAAGGGAAAAGAGGTTGTTAAGCTATTTAAAATATTAGAGCAGAAGACATAAGGAACATAAAACATAAAATACCATTAACTCGGAAGTTTGAATGCCAACAACATCATTGCAAAGAACTCTCCCTTCTTCATTAATATTTCTTCCAGCAAACACTGGTGCGTGATACAATGGCGGCTCCAGGGGAGCGTCTAACTATTGGAAGGTGAAATAATGGAGCATTGAGCTCTGCAATTGAAATGAAAATACTGCTTTTCTATTACGGTGGACAGCAAAATCATTAATTTCGCCGACCCTTGGAAAAGTGCCGGACTTACCATTTATACACATTTTCATCTAACCCTAACCCTAACCCTATTTTACACTACACTGCAATAAAATATAATATCCGGGGGCCGGTACTACCTGCGCCACCCTACAAAAGACCTTGAGACGGAATAGGCCTGACATGTCAGACAAATAAGACAAGAAGGTAGAGTGGAAGAATCGGCTTCGAGAAGAGAGCCAGGAAAGAGAAAGAAGAAATCAGATCCCCGGGGATCGAGGCTACACGCCTCATAAATGGGAAATGCGGCCACTGTCTCCAATGTGCCAGGTGTACATCCAATGCGGCGCCTTGAGAAGACCATCTGTCAGAAAACCAACTGTTGATCTGACGTTCCTCAATGTAGCCAACTACCCTCTGACAGTCTCTATTAACCGCTTTTGAAAGTGACCGGTCGGCCTCAGGGACCGGGACACGGATCACTTGAAAGAATACAAAATTTAGGATCCGGGAACTTACATTCCGAAAGAATAAAGATTACAAAATGCTTGGGTTTTCTCCGGCCCCCGGAGAAACTTTATTGTTGCTTGTTGTCATTGAAGGATTGGAGAAGGCGGGAGATTCCATCCTCATCAATTTCTCTAAGGCCGGACCGCCGGTATCTAGCCGCCTCAATTTGTTCCCCTAGCCCCGGAACATTATTCTTGAACTCATCGGCCATTTTTGCCGCATCATGACCACTAAGGACCATGCGAGTTAGCCCTGTCATTTGAGTCCCGTCCAGTCCCTCCGGGGATTGATATTTGGACTCCATCAATTCATCAAACTTATCCAAAACGTATTCCTCCGGAGTGCATGTATCAGTGCTGAATGGGTCAGCTCCGGAGACGTTTGCGACAAATGCCTTGTACATATCTGAACAATACTGCACTGTGTTGACTTTATCGTGTAGAGCCCCTACCAGTTGCTTGAGTACCTCCAATGTGAGGTCAAGTCTGGAGTGTTGGGTCCTCACAAAGTCAAATGATTCTTCTCCCAGAATCCTAGATTCGGAGACCATCTCTTCCCCAAGGCTGAGGAGTTCCTCCAGTTCTACCTTCCATGCCTCGTAGTTTTCCATGTCACCCTCCCATATATTAAGGATAGTCTTCGCCTGATGCAGAACATGTCATGCCGCATATAAATCCGGGAGGGTGGATATTAGGAAACGTCGTGTGTTTCCTATTTGCAGAGCGACCCACTCATCGACCGCTTGGGCCTTCTTCTTCATTGCTCGTAGGGAGTCAATGTCGCTCTGTGGTAATGGCACATTAAACATGGAGGCCTCCGGAGGAATGACACTAATAGGCCTGGCCAGCTCAGTAAGCAATCCCATAAGGTTCGCTGTCTTTTCTTTTTCCGCTTTGAGCCTTTGGGCCTCCTTTTCGTATCGGGCCTCCACCGCTATGGTTGCCTCTTTTAACAGGTTCACTTCACCCTGTTTACCTCTTTTTCCCAGTGATATCTTTGTGATATCATAATCTCCGGCCTCGACCACCGCCTCATCGGCGTCTGGGGGAGGTGTTGGAACAACGACAACTGTTTCTCCTCCTGGCCCAGTTCGAAGAGTATGAACCGTCCGGGCTTTCTTGGCCTTTGGTGGGCCCTGGACCTGAGCCATCATTTCGGCTAGGGAGAGGTGAGCTCTAGGGGTGGACGGAGCTTTTCTCTTCTTGCTTTCAACTAACCACTGAGGCGGTAGGGGTGGCTTATTCGCCAAAGTCTGTTCTTTCAGTTCTTCCCTGGTGTCCTGTTGTTGTTCCTCCTCAGTGGTGTGAGTCTCACCCGCCCTTTTCTCTTTATCTTGGGCTTCATCAGGAACATTTCCCCCGGCGACGTTTATCTCTTCTGCCTTGTCCTCTGTATCTTAAGCTTCGTCGGGGCCTTCATTGGCTATCCCGGGGGTGTCCTCTTGTTGTTCTTCTTGCTCTTCAGCCTCTGTTGCCAAGATCTCTTCTTCTGATATATCCTTTGGTAATAGGGGAGGTACCGGGCCAAGATTTAGCATTTGTGCCGCGGTTATTACCTGTCCGAAGGTTGCTCCAGGGAGTGGCGTTTGGAACGTGGCGGCTGAGGTTACGGTTTCTCCCGTAGGTTCGGTTCCCTCAGCGGATGCCACTTGTTCGCTCTGCTTTTGCTGGTCCACCCTGTATCTTGCATCTCCGGAACTTCGGGGGCGATCCCCTGCTCTATCTTCTCCTCCTCTGTCTGTTCCTCCTGCTCTTGTGCAGGTCTTTGTTCCTCAGCTTCCTCTTCTGCTGGGATTTCTTCCGTCTGCTCGATGTCCCCCTGTAAGTTACCGAATTCGTCGGTTGCAAAAACATCATCAAACTCATCCTACGGAGGAGGGTTGGCTGGGACATCGGCAGGTTCTGCTTCCTTCTCCGGCTCCGGGGAGTCGGAAGAAAGGATCTCAACTTGTGGAGTCTGGGGCATCCCCAACTCCGGCTCCTTCTTGGGCTTCGGGTCAAGCCTCCTCCTTCTTTGGGTAATCAAGGGTGGGCCCGCATCCCTTACTGCTGCTTGCTCCGCCGAATCCACCACTGTTGCCTTAACCATCAAGGCTGCTAGTGAAGGGGAGGATGGAGGACGAATTGGCTCGACTATGAGCACCGGGGTAGCCAGCCGTGTGATTAGCTTCTCCTTCATTTGCTTGGAGGCTGCTACCGATTGCCTTATTTTCTCTTTAATAGGGACTTCCTGCACAGTGGGAGTTGTGTCTACCCCTTTTCCTTTATCTACTCTTTGTGAGGAAGTCCCGGCCCCCGGAGTTAACTTGGGTACCGGCTGGGCCGCCCGGCGGACGCTTCCGGGGCACACCTTTTTGAAGTAGAGGTGGCTGCATTCAACAATGTTGCGAGTGAAGTCTTCTATTGTGGGCCCTTCCTGCGCATCCCAGTTCACTGGTGGAAGGGCCAACTTATCGATCCCCTTTTCCTTGTACTGGGGATTGATCGTGGAGCCGGTATCTGAAAAGTCCTACGGGAATCTCCGGAGCTTCAATCTCTCCATCATCCCTGCGGTCATCCTGACAAAATGCCGCCCCCGGACATCCACGTCGTCCTGGCAATCCACCCAAAAATCTTCCATATGATATTGGTGGGGCTCTGATGCCCAGGGAAGCGCCGCTGCAATCTTGCCATGTGGATCAGAATGCTTCCGCGCCAAGTAGAATTCCACCAAGTTATAGCTTTTTAGTTCATTGTCCGCTTCTTTGGCGGCGGCCAGACTACATGAATAATTCCCACAAGTGATCGGGAATGGAATATTAGTTACGTTCTTCAGGGCATAGAAGGTATGCAGCTCCATTATCTGCCTGCAATATTCCAGGAGGACTATCTTGTCCCCGCAGTATTTGGGCAACAAGTAGGGTTTCCTGGAGAAGCCGGTCACCCTTATATAAGTATGCTGCTGAAATTGTATATAATAATGTCCGTGACTCCGGACCAAATTCATCGCCTTTGTGGACAGGCGGTATCCTGCATCACGGGTGGGTGTGAGCAGGTGGTAGTAAACGAAGACATCGTTTACTCGGCAAAAACTGGGGAAGCTAGCCTCCCATTGTATTTGTGGGAAGTGGTCCCAAGGGGCCTGTTGATGTGAGTTTTGTACCACTACATAACATATAGGACTAAACGCTTGATACAGGGTATCAAACACTCAACCCTCTCTTGAAAAGCATATACTCACAAAGGACGTGAGGAAACACTCCAAGGTTCTCTATAACTGTGGATCCTAACTCAATTACAATGATGTGATTTGCTGGTCATCACGTCGGCGGGCTTACGTTTGTTCTTCGAAGATACTGAACTCTGGCTATGATGATGATGGATTCTAGCTTTTCAATGTATATTCCCTTTGTTTCTCCTCCTGAATTTATATCACTTTCAACTTCACTCCATAAACTCTCACTACTAAGCTACTCACTGCCTAATTGCTACTCCTAAGGATGAAGAAGTTAACAAATGGACGGGGATCGAACCTAATGAAAGCTTACTAGCGGTGCTACCTCCATAGATGCAAAGATTCGAAGGAAACGAGACTAAAGTACCACACAAGGCTTCCTAACGAGCCGCTAGGATGCTAGTGGCCTAGTATGAAGATCCCTATCAAAACACTTGCTAACATCACCATGCAACTAACCATTTACTCTATTCTACTTAACAACTTTCTTG
>MU216774.1:312536-328871 GCA_018584345.1 Thuja plicata | reverse complement strand
CCGTTGTTGCGCCAGGGCCCAGAGGACATAAGAAGTCATATAAAACTTCTTCTTCTTGGCCAGTTGGAGGAATTGGGAGTCCACATGGTTGGAGATTATGGCAGCCCAGTCAAAATACTCCTCGCCCTTGCTGATACCTAGCAGAAAGTAGTACATCCATCCGGAGAACTCCCGGGCATGTTGTCCGAAGACCCGGCATAAGGCTATCATCCCCATTTGGATTCTTTCTTTGAATTCGGCCCTGGGGATTTCCAGCTTCATTCTCCTGGGATCCGTCTTCAGGGTCTTTAACCAATGATTGTTCATGTATATATAGGCCGTGTCCTCCAACTGAGTGAATTGGACCAAGGCATCTGACCGGGTGACTGCGGCCGGTTTGTCAAATTGGGGGATCCCCAAGCCCCTCTGGAAGGTATCAGTATCGAGGGACACCAAGGGAGTAGGGTACCCTGTTGGTTCCGGGGCTGCGAGCATAACAGCCCGGACGGATGCGTTGTAGTGTGCTGAAAGTGTGAGAATAAGCTCTGGTGACTGCACAGAGCACGGGAAACAAGCCGCCTTGAGAATCCCGAAGTTTCCAATTTGAATGGCCAAAAGATCTCCGGACTGTCGCTGAATGTACATAACTTTGACCAACGCCTGCATTTCTGGCCATGTTTCGACGCTAGTGTTGGTAATAAGCTGGACCTTGGACTCAATCTTTGAGCTTGTGAGGACTCCGTCCTTTACGTATTTCAGGTTCAAAGGCATCTTTTCCAGAGCCTTCTCCATTTTGGATCTTACTACCGCCTTGGTACTTGCCGTGGAAGGTAGTTCCAGACTTCTAGGTGGTGAGGATGCGGATGCTTCAGACATGTTTGAAAGTACTGCTCCGGAAATCTGCAAGGCAAAGCGACCGTCAGAACGCATTAATAAGTAAATACTTTGGGGTCCGGAGATCTTACCATCGCGGTGTTCGCTTCCCCTGAAAAGTTAGTTTCGTTCAAAACTCCGGACAACATACATGTACATATCATGAACTTAGGAATTTGATTAACCATCCGGGTCCGGGAATTTTATCACATTTGGTAAGGACACGGGATGGATGATGGTAGGAGACCCGGAGCCTGGGGAAGTGATCGTTGGTAGAAGTGTACAAAAGGCAAACCGTCAGACCCACGTGGGCGCCAGGTGGGTGAGTAATAAATGAGAGTTATGGTGATGATGACGGAGCCAACTGTCCCAATGCGTGAAAAGTGAAGGCCACTTGGACAGATTTAAATGCGTGCATGGGTCATAAATGAAGGTCAAGCTCTTTTACGGAGGAGAGAGAAAACCGCCTATTTGAAACCGGCCGAGAGCTGAGTTTCAAACAGGTGGTATTCTGCTCAGAACGAGCTTGCGGACGAAAACCAGCGACATAGGCAGCACGACGAGCTTGCTAAGCTACCCGACAAGATACACAGGATATACATCAGAGCCGAAGGATATATACACGCAGACCGGAGGGATATACAACAAATATACACCGAATTTATACATATATACACAACATAGCAAATATCTACAAGAAACCAGGCAAAGCACAGAATATCTACAACTTCCTACACTATATACAGACTAGATTACACCTGCACAGAGGGCGGACAACCCTCTGACAGAGCCGACCCACCAACGGGCGGCAAGCTAGAAAGAAACGAAAGACGAACAAACAAAAAGGCAAAGGCAACACAAAACCAACGACACTAGACAGAAGGAAAGCCGAAGGGAGAGGAGGCACCAACCTGAAAACACAGAAAGGAGAGGAAAAGACGCCTCCGCGGAAGTTCTGCAACAGCTCCAACTGCCAAACGATCACAACCCGTCACCACAAACCACTCACAATTGCTCGGAAATGCTGGAAATGATTAGCACTGGATTATCGCTAAATTGCTGCAAATCGCTCTGATTGCTTGAGTGTTTAATCGCGGTAAATGTGAAAATGACAGGTAACTTTTATTTATACCCGCGGTAAAAAGCAAGCCACCTTCCCATCCGCAAACTCCGGACAGACAGACCTCCGGACTCCGGGCCCGGGGATTCCCTGCGACGATATCATCTTAAGGAAAGAGAACATCGCGGTGAAGAATCCCAGAGTCCGGAATCCGGCTCCCGACAAAGGACGACCAACTCCGGGACCGGGGTCCCGGAGGCACGAGAAACCAACAAAGCAAAGCACAGCCGTAGGGAAGAAAACCCCGGAGAAGGAAAACAAAAGAAGACAAAGAAAAGAGACAAGGCAAGAGCGAAAAAAAAAAAAAAAAAAAAAGGGGACCCAACATTTTGCACACAAAATGTAGGGACAGGGATGCAGGGCATAACGGATTCTTGAAATGGATGTTAGGCTCCTCTAAATTGAACACAGTTTCCTTTAGATACACTATGGGTTGCTACAAATCTACTCAATAATTACTGCACAATTTGCTTGCTTTTTTAAAATATGTTTATTTTCTTTTAAAAAAATTTAAAAAAAAAAGTTTTTCAAGTGACTTTGCCAGCTGAATTTGCTAGGCAAAGCCAGTTTGGAAAAATTTGCTAGTACTTAGCAACAAGTCCTCAGGTCTCGGCAGTCTAGGATCGCATAGGAACTTTGTGAGTCTGCCAAGTATTTGGTGACTCCAGCAACCCTATTTTGAAGGCCATTTTTGTTTGGAAAGCTTGGTTCACTTGCACCATTTAAAATTTCCCCCTTCTAGCTGTCGTGGGCATGCTTCAGGGCTATTTTCAGTTGAAAAACCACCACCAGAGCTCAGGAAAAGTGGAATTTGGTTGTAATCTCATTATGTCTTTGTTGGAAGAACTAGTTGAAGACTTCTATTCTTATAGTGAATCTTCAAAGTGTTATTTGCAAGTAAAAACTTGTATCTATATAAAAGTTATTTTGCATTTGAAGTGAAGGTTAACAACAATATTACAAAATGAAAATTATAACTGCAAAACATTAGAGCCTATCATCATCAAAATAGTATATTTCATATTAGCAAAACAATATTTCTCAGGAATAGATTGACAAACCTAAAGATATAGTTTTTTTCAATTTAATTGGGAAAAAACTGGCTCATTGTCAGGCTAGGGTTAAGGAGAAAATTGGGTTAGGGTTAGGGTTAGATTTAGGAGAAAAAATACAAAATATTGCTGCAGCAAGCAGGAAATTAACTTACAAAAATTTGAAAAAATGATGATATTCGGTCACATAATCGGTTTGACCAATTAAGATGAAGAACTGTGTTAAAAAATAATCGATGTTGGGGCTGAGTGCTGATTAATTGCATTTTTTCCCAATTTCTGCAACCATGGCTGTCATGAGATTTCTTCTCCTCTGCTATTTTAATTAAAATATATCCTGAACGAAGGGTAATCTGATTTGTGTTAGTCAGACTATGAATCATTCTGTAAAAGATTTGTAAGTTGCTTCTGGATTCGATTGTGTTAGTATTTTTGCATCAACATTTCGGGTCACTCTGTGACACATCATCAGGATGAAAGAAACCACAAGGAGAAAAAATACTAACACAATTGAATCCAGAAACAGCTTACAAATCTATTTCATGGATTGTGGAAATCTATTCACTATCATTCTGTAATTTTTTTTTCTTACAGTACATATTTACACTTTACTATAAGAATTAATCACTTGGGTTCCTTAACAAAGTCAAAGTCAACACTGATTAATGCCACATGCAAGTCTTTTAATCAAGTGTTGCCTAAGTCTTGGATTATTTAAACACTTTTTTTCATTAAACATTATAAGTCAAGTTGTAATGATCTCACCTTTCTTATTCTTATGGTTTTAAGAGTTATTCTTGCGCCCCACTAAACTCCACGACCTTAATTTAAGGTTGAATCAAATCTTCTGGAAAGATGCATCTGATTGTTTACATTATCAATGTTTCAGGTCACCCTATGTGATCCATCCTCAGGATATTACTGATTCTTTTTTCCCTTACAGGATTTCCCTAAGAGATCTAGAAGATACCTGGAAGTCACCAGGACAATTGATGGTAAATTTTTACAGTCAACTTGGGACAGGATATCATATTATACCTGGAGGTTTGTATGAATTTGTAATTTATTTTTTAATTTCTAGTTTCGAATTATTCACAAGTAGCCTGGGGAACGAATGATAAAATGGAAAGTCAACTATGAGGAAATATCAGTCCTGGTATATATATTTTCATTCATCTTAAGGTCCTTCATTTAATTACTAAAAAATCAACACAATCCTTTTTGATTTTGTTGGGATTACAGCCATAGAGTTTGATGAACATGTGATGAAAATTGGGAAATATACAACGGTTCGCATGGCAGCTTTATTGCAATTTCCAAAAAGGATCCCGCTTGAGGATGGAGATGAAATCTTTGGTATTAATCTACGCCGTTTGGAAGTCAAGACAAGACCAATATAGATTACAATTGGCTTGGACATGTGAATAATCGTATAGAAGTTAAGAAGTAACCATTTTGTTAGGGTATTCTAATTCTAAATTTCATGAAAAGCCATGTTAATTTGACAGCCTTTTTGGAGTAAAGGTTATTGTGGATATTAGATACTGTGAAATACATTTTTGAAGGGTCATGAAAAAATTGTAGTTTCGGAATATATTTATCAACATGCAAATCATGCTTATGCAGTAGTTTATGTTTCATGATAAAAACTATTCATAATCTGCTCTACAGAATTTCCATTGTCCATATATACCTAAAGCTGTAGCTAGCATATCCCTATTGTTTAACCAGTTCAATTTAGGAATAAATCACATTGCACTTAGTGATCAATTAGGATTTCAAGTGGAAGGGTCTCTATGATAGTGAGCTTTGTGAGCGTTAATCATTAGGGGTTCTGTTACATAAATATTCTCGTTATAGTTAACTGTCTAGCTCTTGAAGTACCTCACTCTAAGCATTTATTGTATTGACGATTTTGTTTTTGGGTCCAGGCTCGAGTTGGCCCTCTATCTTTCATCCTTGGTCAATACATCTCTGCTATTTTATAGCTTTAACGTTTCCTTGTATGCATTAGAAGAAATTTTTTTTATGGGTAAATTTATCTATTTTATTAATAATTACATTATTACATAATTACAAAAAGAATGTTCTGTGCCAACCCTTCTATCCAATCCCCTAATACAACTTGTATGGAATAGAAAGCCACCCCTTCGACAACACTTTGATAGTCTAATATGCGGGGGTCATGACAAAAACAACAGTCGGCACCCCCCACCTCCTTACCCCGTGCCTAAATGCGCAGATACAACATTACAAATGCTCAACAAAAATCCCCACGCTTTTATGCGTAGATAAATCATTACAAACCCACAACACCATTCTCAACCAAAGACATGACAACATTGAGACGAAATAGGGGGTTGACCTCAAAAAAATCAGCAGTCACTATCCTCCATGAGAGCCAATTGGTGCCACTAGTAGTTTCGGCCATGACTAGTTGCTTTTTGACATTCTTGGATCCAGCAGGTCGTCCCCGCCTCCGTCATAGTTCCTCTTGCCTCCCATCTTGATTCACCTGGGCAATAGTTGCTGCTTCTCTTCAAGCCCTAATTTCCTTTACTCGAAGATAATCTTTGATGCCACTAAGACCAATCTGGGCCACGACTTGCTGTACCTCCTTGTCCTCATCAACATTTCAGAGGAAAAAGGGCTTGAGAGGTGAAATGAATTGACTAACATCAAGCCATACTCCATCCGGAACAAAAAATCGCTCACCTGGTCTCGCATTAGCAATGAATGACTCCATCCCACTACACCACTCTTCTCGAACACATTGTTGCATGAGCTAGAAAGTTTTTGCCTTGGTGCTGAGTTCAAGGCACCACGCCATGAACAATGAGGTTATGTCCACATTAGTCCGTGCAGGAGTTCTTCACCTAGAACGATTGTTATTTTTTGTAGAAACTCATCGTCATTGAAGAGGAAAATGCTCATGTCTATCCTTTGAAATTCTCCCCCAAAACGCCACCATCGACTTTAGGGGAAGAGCACAAGTAACTAACCCTCCAATAATCGTTATGTTTTTGTTATGACGATCCCACAATTACTAATATGAAAAGAGCCTCAAGAATGATCACTCATGTGCCAATAGTCGATTACACATGTACCAATGGTTGATCATTTTTTTTTTAGCTTTTTTAGTTGGTAATTGGCCCATTTGTGCACCACTATTGGGACATTTGTGTGTGAGTACTGGGACATTTGGCCACAAGTGCCGGCATTTTTGAGTGAACGACTATTGGTGCATCTTTGAGTGGGTATCGAGTGACACTAATAACTAACCACTTTTTGACCTGCCACCCTAACTTTGCGCACTTGTAGACCTAAACTATATGTCAAATTTTTGATGTTTTTGGTTGTCTCCATATGCGAGTTAATTGCTTAAAGCTAAGGTTTTAGCTTCTGGGTATTCACAGATCTCTCTATAGAGATTATTGAACGCCGAAGGGTCACAAAGTTGTCATTTCAAAGTGCTGCCCAATACCCACTCAAAGATGCACCAATAGTCGTTCACTAAAAAATACCAGTACTTGTGGCCAAATGTTGGAATACTCGTACACAAATGTCTCAATAGTGGTGCACAAATTGGCCAATTACCATCCAAAAAAGCTAAAAAATGATCAACTATTGGTACATGTGTGATCAACTATTGGAACATGAGTTATCATTTTTTAGGTTCTTTTCATATTAGTAATTGGGGGGTCATCATAACAAAAACATAACGGTTATTGGACCCCCTGTCGATTACTGGTGCTCTTCCCCTATAGAGAGATCTGTGAATACCCAAAAGTTGAAACCTTAGCTTTAAGTAGTTAACTCACATACAAAGACAACAAAAAAAATCACCGGAATCCGACATATAGTTTAGGTTCTACAGGTGCGCGAAGTTAGGGTGTGCGGGTACTGGTGCTCTTCCCCTACCAAGTGAAAGGAAAAATTTGCTTGCATTTTTACCTTTGCTGAAGAACACTCAAACATTCTGTACTCGAAGCCACTAAGATGAGAATGTGGCTTAATTGCCTTTGAGACGAAGTTAAGAAGGGGAGTAAATGATGTCCTCTTGGTGATGGATCTCAACTTTTCACATGCGCGCCACCTCATAGTTGGGATGAGGAATTAATGACATGTCATTACCCTACGCCTGACCTAGTCTCCATACCATCCTCAAGGATCACCCGCTCTCCTGACCATTGCTATCCTTAGCGAATGTAACTATTTCTTCCTCCCCCAATAAACCTACTACCAAATTAGAATAACTACATGCTTCCATATTTCCCTCTCTTATGACGTGAAATTTGGAAATTTATGAACATTGACAAAAGGTACCTAATCATACACTATTTTGTCAAGTTTCTGATTCTCAGCTCCTCCTTTTATGATTGCATTTGTGAGTCCCCTTCTAGATGCAACTCGGAGATCGACATTCTCTTGGCTAACTTCATTGCAAGGAGAGTCACATTAGCTTTTGCTTCATTATTAGTGCCTAAGATAAGTTTTTCCAGGCTTCATGCTTAGGTGTTCCCTTTTCAATCTTTGGCCACACAACCACCTCTTGATGTGCTCGGGTTCCCCTTAGAGGCACCATTAAAATTGATCTTGATCCACCCTTCGTTTGAAGGTAACCATTCCTTCAAACTTTCCCTCATCCTGGAAGGATTAACCCACTTTGGTCCAATAATAGGCTTGAATTTTATGAGTGGCCAATTGATCTGAATCAGACTGTCATCGCTGTAAGGATGTTTGGATAGATTTACTTTAGTTGCCGCCGTGCTAACTAATTCTGAGATTGAGTTCTCAATTTAGTTTCAAATCCTCCCAAAATTTTCCCCCTTGTCTTGGAAGATGTGTCTATTCTTTTCTTCCCAAATAACTGCTGATGAGACAATCCTCCATATGCTATAGTGAAGTGACTTCCTCTGATCAATTTTCCAACCTTAGAACATTTCTTGAAGAGTGGCTGGAAATGGGATATACCATTTCAATTTTTGAAATATGAAAGCCCAACATTCTCTAGTGAAATCACAGTGTAATAAGAGGTCTTCCACTGTTTCTTCATTGTTTTTACACAAGAAGCATTTGAACGGATCACTGAATCCAATTTTGTTAAGCTTGTCCCCTGTTAGGATCTACGTTCGAAGGGCCAACCACACAAAAGAACCGACCTTTGGAAGACACCACCTACCCCAACATAGCTGATAAGGCCACCCTTCCTCTTCGAGTTCTTCCAACAAATTATACCTATCTTGACTGAATACTTACAACTCTTCGCTCCACACCATACTAATAAATCCTATAATTTAGGAGAAGTCTCCTAACTTTCAATATGTTTCTGAACCTCTCCTTAAGGTCTCAAGGTAAGTCAAGGTCTTTGGGATCCTTCCATTGCCAAGATTTTCCCCCATTATCCCTTCTTAACTCTAAGAAATCTGCAATCTTATTACCCCATTGCTCATCTGAAACTCTTTTCAACTCCAAGTTGATATTATCCAAAGTCAAGACTTCAAAGCCCTCCCAAGAGTCATTCTAGAAGGAAGTAGATCTATCATCTCTAATCTTACAAGTAAGATGCTATATTACCATGGATTTGCAAGGAAGCATGAAGTTTCACATTACCGAACCCTTGAGAGGGTTCCTAATGGTTAAGATTCTATCATTATTTGGATTGTTCAAATATTTTACTTGTAGGATTTTGACCCACTTCTATTTTAGGTTTGCATACATACTCCAAATGAGTTTTGCCCCCATCGCCTCATTCATGAGCTTCCACCTCCTAATACTGGTCCTCCAACTCTCTTTGGCTTACAAACCTTTTCCTATGCTAGAAGGAGAATCTTATCCATCTCATGATTCCCACTCCATAAGAATTTCCTCACTCTATGTTCTACAAAATGGATAATTTTCTCTGATATTCTTAAGAAAGACATCGAATGACCTGGGATTGTTGAAATTACTGATTTCAATATTAAGAACCTTCTCGCCGAGGTTAGCCACTTGCTCTTCCACCTGTCTAGGTGCCAAATACAATTTTCACCAATTTATTCCATAGACATGACCTACTGGCACTAGCAAAAAGTGGGATGCCCAGGAATTTCCTAGGCAACTTCACAAATGTTACCCCCAGAATCCTTGAGAACTCTCATTGTTAATCAAGGGGGGTGTTGAACTAGATCAATTATGATTTAAGCCAATTAATTTTCTACCCTGAGGCCTCACAATATATGACTAAGGTTATTCTGATGATTCAAGCTTCTTTAAGAGAAGATTCCCCCATAAGTAGTGTGTCGCCTACAAATTGGAGATGGATAGTGGCCTACCTTCCGTCTACCTTCTATCCTGACTTTTGTATTGAGTCTACTCAAAACCTTAGCCATGATTATAATGAACATGAGGGGGGAAGAGGATCTCCTTGTCTAAGGCCCTTGGAAGTTGCCAAATATCTTTGAAGGCTACCATTTACTAACACTGAAGCCATTGGGGTGCAGATGCAACTCGTTATCCATGTCACCCCAGTTATGAGCAAACCCAAAATTTCCCAAAACCTTTAGGAGTTCTTGATCCACCCGATTGTAAGCTTTCTAGGTATCCAACTTCATTAGCATTTTGTCTGTTTTTTCCATCCTGATCAAATGGATGGCTTCATGTGCAATAATGATTCTTCTGAAATGAATTTGTCAGGTACAAAGCTACTTTACTCCTTCGATATAATGTCCTCAAGAATTGTTTTCATTCAGTTTGCCATCACTTTGACAATTATCTTGTAAGTTGTATTACAAAGGGAAATTGGCCCGAATTCCTCAAAGGATTGTGTTGCTTCCTTCTTGGGGATTAGGGTAACAGGGTGTTGTTTAGCTATTTGGACATGTATGAGTTAGCTCTTTAATCCTCAACCACTTCCTAAATGTTTGTACCAACGACATCCAAAAAATTCGAGAAAACAAAAGGGAAACTGTTTGTGCCTAGTGCTTTGTCCCCAACCATAGAAAAAAGAGCCTTCTTCACCTCTTTGAGCTCTATTGATCTTTGAAGCATTTTGTTTTGTTGATAAAAAATAAAGCTGGGAATTACCTCTAGGGTCTTAGAATTTTCAATCCCCTCCTCTTACCTGGTTGAGGCTAAAAGATTCTTAAAGTACATGACAACCTCTTGATTAATATCTTCTCTACTAGTGAGCATTGCCCTAACATTGTCCTTGATTTCAACGATTCTATTTAGAGTCCTTGATGCAAGAGAACTCGAGGTCTGTAGGCTATCCAACCTCAACCAAAAATAATTTTCATTTCTAACTTGGTAGATTTTGGTCTAAGGTTGTTGTTAGTATTTAATAAGTGCCAAATATTTGTTAAAATAAATAGGCACCTTTGTAATAAACTCCAAATGTAATTTCCCTAGCATTTCATGGCATTTGACAATTTAAAATTGTAAAATTCCCACCTAAGTGTTGGACTTTGTGGGACCACCTACCACTTCAAGAAGGGGCCACAAATGGGTAAGAGAGCATCTTATAATTGTTATGACATATGGGAAAAATCATTATTGCAACTTGAGCACAAAGAAAGGGGAATCTTGCAATTTCTATCTTGGTAAGTAATCGAAAAAAACAAAATCAAGCCACGTAACCCAAAAATCTTGGAAGGGGAGCTACAAAAGATTCAAGTAGAGATATTTAGGGAGGAAATATAGAAAAAAACAACTCTCTTGGTCGTGATTTCTTTGAGGGAAAGAAAAATGCAATTTCATTTGTATTTCTTTCAACGAAAATGCTATTTAAGCTAGTTTTTCATTTCATTTGAGCAGTTTTGGAGAGTTGGCTATGGGAAAGCTTGGGGAAATATACTTGAGCTGTTGTAGTTGTATATTCATGATTTTGTAGGTCTATATCAGATTTAAATCAGATTTGAACATCTGTTTTGAAAACCAATATGCTTATTATTTTGTATTCAATTTATGTTCACAAGTTGCAATAGAAATCTCTAAGTTTTTCTTGCATATTGTTGTGATATTTTAACATTGCATTTTATATTGCAAAATCAGTCTTGTGTCAATCCTTGAAAGGAGAGAATCCCTCTACATCAGTGGTATCATAGCTGATTATCCTGAGTGTGTAAATAGATTGCCGAATGTGAGACAATTTGAACCAGAACTTGTGTTGTGGGTGTTGTGGAAATGCCTCCAAGAAGAGGTAGAGGAAGAGGTGAACTTGTTCACGGTGATGAAATGAGAGAGTTGAGAAGACATTTAGAAGTCTTGCAAAAATAAATTAGAAGAGGTGGGTACTCAGAGAAGAGATTCAAAAGAAAGTGAAGATGAATCTTCTATAGCTACTAGTTCAGTCGGTGAAGAAGAAAATGAAGTAATGAATGATCCTTTGATTAGAGCATTGACAAGGATTGGAAAGAAACCTATAATGGAGGTTTCAACATTTAATGGAAGTCTAAACCTTGAAGAGTTGATAGATTGGATTGATGGCATTGAAGATTTCCTTTAAATTTGAAGATATTGAATACCCAAATAGAGTGAAGTTTGCAAAAACAAAGTGGAAAGGACATGAAAGTATTTGGTGGAGAGAAATTCAGTCAGAAAGAGGGAGGAGAAGAAACGATAGAATATCAAAATCAGATAGATTGGTGAAGATGGTAAAAACACAATTCATCCTAGTATATTATGAGCTTGATTTACTCAAGAGGATGGAAAGTTTGAAACAAAGAACAAAAATAGTGAAGGAGTATACCAAAGAATTTCAGAAGGTCCTGATTAGAGCAGGACATGCAGAAGCAAATAAGGATAAAGTGGCTCATTATATCAATGGAATAAAGCCCAACATCCAGGAGTATTTAACATTGGTGAGGATGTACACTATGGAGGATGCATATCAATTTGCATTAAAAGTGGAAGAAAGATTAAACCGAAGGTTTGAAAACAAGAAAAGAGGAAAGGGTAGATCGTATAAAGAGAAGAATGAAGGTAATAATCAGGAAAATAAAAATGAAGATGTAATGTACTAGCCCATACTGCACCTTCTCACACATGTACAACCAAGTATGGTGGTACTATTCCTTTATATGTGCGACATATTGCACTCCAGTACGACAACTTGACTCTCCGTCCAACTCTCAGATTGCACACGTGTATGCAAACTCAACTCTCCATCCAACTCTTTGATTGCACACTCGTATGACAACTCAACTCTCTGTCCAACTCTCCAATTGCACTCATACAACAACTCAACTCTCTGTTCAAATCTTTGATTGCACACCTGTATGACAACCCAACTCTTCGTCCAACTCTCCGATTGCACAACTGTACGACAACCCAACTCTCTGATTGCACACCTGTATGCCAACTTAACTCTCTGTCCAACTCTTCGATTGCACACCCATACAGTCAAACACAAGCCTGTCGTATGGATACCTCTTCACACAGGCAATCCTCACACCATTCGACTGTACAATCTTTGCACTCACCCACACACTGACGACATGAACAAATCTTCCTCTAATTCCTGAATTACACATAGATAAACTTGCTAAACCAAACAATATAACAGATGCAAGAATGAATGGCTACAAATAGGATATTGTACTTCCAAATCAAAGATATATTTATGATGAAGTTCAACAATACAAATTTGTCTCCAAGGGAGACTTCACAAATTTGATATTCAAGTACAAGGTGAAATATCTGAGATGATATTTCCAACGGTAGACTAGGGTGGCTGCTAACCACCGAAACTACAATTACAGACTAGGGAGGGTCTTCCACCTCTGAAACTGCACACAATACTCAATTCCAATTGGAATCACAAATACACAAGAAAATATAACTCCACGATACTTCCCTGCAATGCCAACCACCTCCTTATAAAGGGCTCCAACAATGTCAGCCACCTCTTTATAAAGGGTTCCGTGAAGTATCTGGAAAGTTACAATGGGCCGACATCATTTTATTTATTATTTTATTATTTTGGCTCCTTTATTTAATAATTTAATTAATTAATTAAATCATTCCTTATGATATGATTAGGTTTTAGGACCACTTAATTAATCAACTTAATTAAGCCACATTATACAAAATTGAGGACATTACAATCCTCTCGGCCCAAATATTGCTTGCCCTCAAGCAATTGACAAATTGTCTGCCGTTTGACAAGCTCTAGGATCCCAAACCATGTGTAGACACCGATAGCCATACTCACTGAAATCTTCATGCCACATTATGATCGTGTGTGCACCCTCCTTAAACCTTCTAGATTCAATGTTGTGCAAATCTCCAATAAGCTTCTGTTGCTCTACTTTGATATAAACAACGCCCTGCCCACAGTTGCCAAGAAAATCCTCATGATCAGTTGAAGTGTCTTTGTCATCTTCAACAAGTGTTGGTCCCTAATCATATGATGCCACACCATTCTTGATTTGCATCCCCAATAAGTTATTTTCTTAAACCAATTGTAGATCTTGCTCATTTGAAGTGTCACCAATAGAATCTTCATTTTCATAAAGTTGATCGACAAGTGTTGGCCCGATGAAATTCGTGCAAGCATCTTCTTCACTTTTGAGGTTGCATTGAAGATTTGGATTTTCTCCACTTGAAGGGACAATTGTTGATTCTTTCTTATCCATATCCTTCTGTTGCTGAAGTGGATCTATGAGCATGTCTTTAGCCTCTTTAGGATTTAAGGTGTTGTGTAGCCCATTGCCAATCTCCCATTTCAAATAATTCTTGTAGACTCTATTACCCTATGAAGATGGATACTTCATTTGTAGGTCTATGTAGTCTTTGAGAGATATGACCATGTTCCATCCACCATCAACCCAATCTTTCTTGAACTACTTCAGTGACTTAGCTAAGTGAGCTTATGCATTTCCCGTTGCTTGATCCTCAGAAGGAAACTATGCATCATTAGCCTTGTATTGATCTGATGTATGCATGACATGTCACCTTTCGTTCTTACATCTGCCAAGCACTTGAGAGTCTTGCTAATCTCCTTCTGTCCCCTTGCTAGGGTTTGGCGGAGCTACTACTGACTTCTTGTTAACTCCCTCAATAAGGCTATTAAATGGGCGTTTCCCATTCCATCACTGGGTGCCATGATTCTCCCGACAGGCTGGCAAGACCACTAGCTCTGATACCACTGTAATGTACCAGCCCATACTGCACCTTCTACACCCGCACAACCAAACATGATGGTATGGTTCCTTTACACGTACAATAGATTACACACCCCTATGACAACTCAACTCTCCATCCAACTCTTGAATTGCACACCCATACGAAAAGGCAACTCTCCATCCAACTCTCAGATTGCACACCTGTACAACAACTCAACTCTCTGATTGCACACCTATATGGAAACTCAAATCTCCGTCCAACTCTCCGATTGCACACCTATACGACAACCCAACTCTTTGATTGCACACCCGTATGACAACCCAATTCTCCGATTGCACACCCGTATGAAAGCTCAAATCTTTGTCCAACTCTTCGATTCCACACACGTATGATCAAACATAAGTTTGTCGTACGACTACCCCTTTACATAGGCAATCCTCACACTGTTCGACTGTACGGTCTTTGCACTCACTCGCACACTGACGATACAGACATATCTTCCTCCTTTGATTCCTAAACTACACAAATAAATTTGCTAAACCAAACAATATCACATATGCGAGAATGAATGGATGCTAATAGGATATTGTACTTCCAAATTTGAGATATATTTATGATGAAGTTCAACAATACAAATTCATCTCCAAGGGAAACTTCACAAATTTGACATTCAAGTACAAGGTGAAATATCTGAGATGATATTTCAAAAGACAGACTAGGGTGGTTGCTAACCACCGAAACTACAATTACATACTAGGGAGGGTCTTCCACCTCCGAAAATGCACACAAAACACAATTCCAATTGGAATCACAAATATACAAGAAAAGATAACTCCACGATGCTTTCCTACACCACCTTCTTATAAAAGGGCTCCAACAATGTCAACCACCTCCTTATAAAAGGGCTCCTACAAGTATCTAGAAGGTCACAATGGGCCGTCATCATTTTATTTATTATTTTGACCCATTGATTTAATCATTAAACTAATTAATTAAATAAGTCCTTATGCTATGATTTAAGTTTTAGGACCACTTAATTAATAAACTTAATTAAGTCACTTTATTAAAAATTATTGACATTACAAAAGAAGACCATAATAGCAACAAAAATCAGAGGTTTGATGATTCTTACAACTCTAGAGAACAAAATTTCAGAGGAAGGTGAAGATCGGGTAGAGGATTCAGAAGAGGAGGATTTTGTAGAGCATGTTTTAAGTGTGGAGAAGAGGGTCATAGAGCTTATGTTTTCTCTCACGAGGAAGAAAAAAAAGATATGATAACCATCCTAGAGAAACAAATGTGAATGAGGAAGATGCTAAGTCATCACAATCAGAAGATGTAGAAAATGGAGAAACAATTGACGCAAGAAACAATTGATCAAAGGAAAAGTTTATTTAAGACAAGAAGTGTAAGGATAAGGTATGCAATGTCATCATTGATGGTGGAAGTACATACAATCTTGTTTCAAAATAAATGGTAACCAAGTTGCAATTAGACAGAAGGCACCCACATCCATATCAGATTGCTTGGTTGCAGGATGATTGAGAAATCTTTGTGAGTGCATAATGCTTAGTCAAATTTAAGATAGGAGATTATTATGATGACGTCTTATGTGATATTATGTCAATGAATGTCTATTATATGTTATTGGGAAGACCATACCAATTTGATAGGAAGGCAATGTATGATGGTTATGCAAACACATACACATTGATGAAGGATGGAGTTCGACACAAATTGAAACCCTTGGGTAAGAATGATGTAAATGTATGAAAGAACATTTGTAAATGTTTAACTAATGGAGTTAAAGAATTAGTCAAAGAGGATAAAGATGAAGATTATAATTTTCTTATGCAAGTTACATCAATGACGATTGCATTCCAAAGGGGCAGAATGCTAGTTTCAGTGGATAAGTTAAAAGAGGTAAAATCTAAATTTTGTGAGAACATTGTTGAATCTGATTTGTTTAAGGATGATAATATTGGCATAGGATAGAATGTTGTAGCAAATAATACTTTGGAAGATGAAGTTGTAAATGATGAAGAAGGTGGAGAGGTGAAGGGTGGGGTGATGGATGTTCTATTTCTTGATAAATGAATAGTTAAAGATGAAGGTTTTGTAACTAATAGTTTGTAGAATGATGGGAAAGAAGAATCCCTCGGCTAAGTAGGATATATTTTCCACAACAAGCAAAATCGTGATATT
>MU216774.1:261622-288400 GCA_018584345.1 Thuja plicata | reverse complement strand
CAATCTCTTCTGAGATTTTCTCTAGAACTTTGCTCTCAAATCTTCTCCTGGACCATTGTAGAAGCTTTTCATTGCTATCTATGTCCTCATCAGTTACCTTCTATACAATGTTGACTAGCTAATCAATGATTGGAGCTTGAGGCATTTCATCCTCTAAGTCAAAATCCTTTGCAAATATGTCTTTGATGTCATGCAACACCTGCTTTTGCTTCTGTTCTATCTTCAACTCTTCCTGTCTCTTCTTTCTCTTAAGTAATTCTTGAAGAGTCCCTATTTGTTTAAAAGATAACTCATTGGGATCCCATTGTGGAATCACAATGACTTCATCTAATGTTACATCTAGAATTTGAGACTTCTTCTTCAAGATTTTCTTCTTCTTCAACTCTGGAGAACTTATGCTCAACAACATAATATCTTTTCCTTTGACAGTGTCAATGTCCATTGCCTCTTTTAATTCTGTCAATATTGTTTGTGGATTGGGCATACCACCAGTTTTAGGACCTGTAGGAGTGGATGATGCAGAGTGTGGTAGATCAACCAATACTTGCATTGCCTCTTCTTCTTTAGGCTCATCAACACTATCCTTCATCCCTACTCCACTATCTAAAACTGTTTTCACTACCTCTAAAATAGGTGGATTCTGTGAAGTTACCTCTTGTTCATTTGTTTGTTGTTTCTCTTCACTTTTTTGATCATTGACAACTTCAATTATTTCATCAGATGCTGTGGTCTTCCCTTCTTCAGTATCAGTTGCCTTAATAGGCGAATCAGTGTCTTTACCACTCTGCATCTCTTGTTCCTCGACATTCAAATTGCTTGGATCATCAACTATTAAATCCATAGGACTGTTTGCAGTCAGATCAATAGAATTTGTTGCATCTACTGCGTCTTTGGTCTTGTCCTATTCTATGGCAATTTGATCTTGTGTTATCTGTGGCTCAGGGGTAGTCTTAACTTCAACTTATTTTTCCTTTTGCTCAGATGTCCCTTCACCAGATTTCTTATCTTTTGGAACGGCCAGTCCAAAGATTTCCTTCCAGATCCTTGTGCTTTGCTGTACTACACCTTCAATATCATTTTTAAGAATAACATAGCCTCTGACTTTAGGAAAAAACCTACTCTTGTAATCCTTAATGAATTTGGCTCTTTGATTTGAGGTTAGCTCAGGTATTACCTGGGCTAGAGTTCCTTCCCTGATCTGTCTTTCTGTGGCAAGTGCAAATTCCCATTTGCTTGATAGAAAATCATAAAGTTCATCGGGCACATGATTTCCTATCTCTGTAGGAGTTAATTTGAAAGTACTCATCATATCCAAGAGTGCTTCCTATACTTTGTGCCTATCTATAGTTTTCAACTTTTCATACTTAATGAACTTAAAAGTTGCTAACGCTGCTGAATTCCTCAAAGTGTCACATACCTCATCAATACTTTCTGGTTTCTTGAATTGTGTTGTAGGTATGTTGCTGGGTTCATCAATTTCTATCTTTTCCTCATCACTATTTGTCCCCAAATTTAATCTCCTTCTTGGTCTCTTTGCTAGCTTACTCGGCTTAGCCTTAGGAGCAACCTTTGCTTCCTTTCCAGAACTACTTTCTGCAACTTTCCTCTTACCATATACTTTTGTTTGTACTTCTACTAGAGAAGTAACAGTAGATGCTCTAGTCCTTAGATGATTAGCTGCAGGAGGTGTAACCTTGGGTTTGGCTTTGCTCGGCTTGGTTACTATGCCAATTGATGGTCTCTTGCCCTTAGCTTTCTTAGTAACCTCTTTTGATGCCTCACTTCCTCCTCTGTAGAAATATCCTCACCTTGTCCAGTGGTCAGGCCTAAAGGTGCATGCTCAGGTTCTTCATCACTACCCAAGCCAACCATTTTCTTCAGGTTTTTCACAATCTTCTTTATTTTCCTCTCCATAGTACCTCATTCAAGCTTCTAGAAATTTTAGCCTTAGCTTCATCAAAATTTCCAAATCTCTCTATTGTAGTATCAATTGCCTCGGCTAGGAGTGCAATGATGCCAGCTGATGCTTCATCAATGTTAATTTCATATGGAAATGGTTCTAAGCATGTTATCCTAGGTGTCACTGCCTGGATATATAAGTGTTATCTGTATCAAATGATGAGCTCTTAGCCTTTCTGATTGATGCTAGGTTCTCAGCTAATTGTGTCTGATGTAGCTCGGCAAGATCATATGTATGATTCTTCTTTACAATTTTCCATGCCTGATCAACGACTGTACAAGGAACACTATCCAATCTGCTAGACTGATAGAACTTATGTGCTATTACTCTTACTCCAAAATCAAGTTCTAGGTCTGTAGTTGTAGAGATAGTCATACCTCTGTTGTTCCATATGGCTCTAGTGTTCAGTGTAATTTCTTCTTTGCTATTATCCCTCATGGTCCATTTCCCATTCACTAAAGGATATTCAGTCACTCGATGAATCATGATTTTGGTGATCTTGATTGGTCCATTATCCAACTACATACACATGTCATGAAATCAACTAAGGATAACCTTAATCCATTCATATTTGAAACCTTGTGGAAAATATAGGGCACGAGTTAACCCTTTGTCAGCTAAATATTTGAATTCTGCCTTCAGAACTCCATTGTCACACAATTTGCTGTAGGATTTCCTTATTTCACTATCACCTACTTCACCAATCTTAACCATATAACACGATCAAACATCATGAATCATGAGTACCTTGGGTGGAATGGATGAGAGGGATCCCATCAAATCACTCTGAATCACACTTTCAGGAACGACTCAAAATTTGAGAGGTTCACATTCATCACTCTGTACTAACTAAATTTGCTCTGGTTCTACCTCCATACTCTTAGCTGGTGCGGAAGAACTTGCAGCCATGATCTTGAAATTAGGGTTTGAGATATGAAAAATAGAGTACCTCGGCAAGTAACGCTTCACACTGTTCACCAAAACATAAAATTTTCAGCCTTCACATGGCTGTCCAAAACAACCTCAATTTCTCATTTACCACTAAAATAAATGTCAAACCCTTATGACCCCCAATGAAGCACAATGAGGGAGGCTTCATGGAGCCCATACTCCATGCTTTTTCTCTCTCCTCCTTGAGGAGAGACTCTACACCAAGGGCTGTCATAACTCCTTCACCCCCAAGACTACTCTTCCCTCCCAAGGGTTAGTGAGTCTTGATACTCCCATAAATAAAACATACAAAGGGAAAACAAGGGAAAAACTTTGCAACAACATCAAAACCTTTCAATTATAACAAGAATTCATGACTTTCAACAAGCCCATAAACACAACAACAAACATATAACAAGAACACATAAGTTTACATGAGAGAAAGATAGTGCATAAAATCCACCAACCTAAAATCCAAGCTTATGGAATAAAGTTGTAGAAGAGCTCCCTTTTAGCTAAATCCTTCCTTCCAAGATACGAACTCTAGCTATGTCCCTAAATGAGGGAGTGGGTGTTCAAACTCTCAAACCTGGAGAGTTCCCACTAAAAAGCCCCCTAGAATACTCATGGGGAGAAGAAAAGCTCTCTAATTGGTCCCTCTTCCCTAAACTCTTACACCTTACCAAAAATGGAACTAAAGAAGGAAGCTTCAAAAAGGTGAGTTATGTTTTAACACAAATTTAGAATGGTTTTCTATCCAAGTCAAGCATCTCAAGAGTTGATTTTCGTCCAACTTGGGAAATCAACTATTTGGAAGGGTCACATGGTTAAATAGGGGCTATCTTAGGTTTTAAAAGGCCCTTAACTATTGGTATAACAAGTGGGCTACCTAAAAATGACCCCAAAACATCCCTAGGCACTTCACAACCCCTCTAAAAGTCCACTCTAAGAGTAATTTCGAAATTTCAATGAGGTGACCACATGCCCATCTCCCAACGCAAGGGATGCATATGGGGATTCACCAATGTACTAATGTAGGTAGGTGGACAACCATTCCCAAGTTGACATGTCATGGCCTTAAGTACAAAACACAAGTGTCAAATGACACACACAAAATTTACACATCACTAGGCCATGTCATATCCACTTAGGCAAAACTCATAAAGAATTTAGAAATACATTAAAAGATTACACTACCGCAATCATCCAAATACATTTACAAATAAAATTATGAAACAATGAGGTCTTGTCTTTTATTAGATGCAACCTTGGCTCAAACCAAGTTCACATTTCCCTTTGTTTGGTTCCCCAGATAAATTACCATGGTTTCTTACCTACACACTCAATTCAAATATCAGTAATTTGAGAAAATAAATATACATCATAAAGAGATAAGCACTATTCAAAATATAAGGACATCGACAATATACTAAGTTATTACTAAAGATCACAAGATTACATAATTTTTATTTTGAGCATTTATCATAAGGTAAAATTCAAATTGAAATAAATTGAAATTCAACATCTATATCAAATAAATCCAAATCTCATCAATAACCATAACATAATCATAATGAGTTTTCAAATTAATAGTTTTAGAATAAATGCCCATAATAGAAAACATAATATAGTCCATAAGGTGCATCATAAAGAATCAAGTGTCCATACATCCAAAATAATCAAATCCATAGCATAAAGCATAATGTCCATAATGTCTATAGTGCATCAAAGTAAAGTATCATATGCTAAATCTATCATAAGTAGAAAATTTGAAAACTACGATGGGGTTCGAGGTGAGGCCTCACACAAATGACTGTTAAGTCAACCTTGTTAAAGGATTTAACTGATACAATGGTAAGAAAGTAATCAATAGTTGTGATCTGATACATACAACTTACTTTTCAAATTAGATCCAATTATAACTTTGATGTTAACTTACTGAATAGCCTACATTGTCATTTCAACATTCTAATCTGATTGGAAATCTGTCAAGCAATCACACATACAACTTTCTACTTCTGCCTTATTCCTTCTCTGCTAGATCATGCCAAATAGTAAATCAACTATGCAAACCTCTTGCATACACATACACTCTTCTACACAAAGTGAATAACACCTTGAGGTTATCATATACCTCTCTATCTAGGTCACATAAATCTTTTGCCACTTAAACAAGATCATAGATCTTAGGTTAGGTAAGATCCAATAGATCATTCCATCTTTGTATTACATTTACTTCTCCAAAGTAGTTTCTAATTAAATCTTGAAACCATACATTAATTACTGTTACCCATACATTAAATGATGTGGATCAATCTTTAATTAACATTGCATATCCCAATAAAATTAACTAATTTGGCCACAGATCTCAAATCTCATCATTAATCCAATTACTGTAAGTCGGCCAACATCCTTGTTTCCACTCGGCAATTTTAATGGTGCTTGGCATTGAACAACTTATTCTCATCACAAGAAACTTTACTTGGCACAAGAAACTTTGCTCATCATAAGCAACTTTTCCTGGTACAAGCCAAACATGCTTGGCACAGAACAACCAGAAAAAATATCTTTGAAAGATAAACAACAAATTACTTTACCAGAGTGCCAACTGAACAAATACCCTTTTAGTTGCCTTAACTCAACCATTCACTTGGTCTTCTTGTTTAATCTTCTTCATCAACAATAGATATGGTACTTAAACAGATAACAATAGTCTCACAAGTTAAGGTTTGACATCAATGACAAAATAACAGTTGCTTGCATTGTCACTTTCCAACAATCTCCCTCTTTGGCATTGATGGCAACACAAAATATTAAAACAATGATTTAACAAGCATAGTTACTGACCAATTCAAAAAGTCACCTGTGTTCCTTGATATGAATGAATTTTCATTAATGTCTTTAGCTTCATTTTGATTCTTTTCTGTAAAACATTTCTCCCTCTGTGTCAGTAATTACACTGTCATCATCTGTGTCTAATCATATGTAGAATTCCTCTGAGTAGATAATCACTTCAGTGTTTTCAATAGTAACTTCTACCTCTATGTAATATTTCCTTCTTTGTAATCTCTCTTTCTCGGCAATCTCTTCCTCTTTATAGGTAATCTCTTCCTCTTTGACAACAATGCTAAAGATGTCGATATCATTATCATGTACATCTATAGTATCATGTTGATCCTATCATCTTGATTATGACTAATTTTTCTTTTCTATCCTTGTTCATCTTCACAACTTTAGCTAGCATCCTAAAGTGTGACTTATTGTGCATCAATGTGTTAGATATTCTGAATAAAATATTTGATGCAACAGTACCATACAGAACTTAATTAGCCTTAGTGAGGGGAATCACCCCCAATTTACCTTGTAGATACTCATGAGCATCCTTGGGTAGTGATTTTTTGAATATGTCTGCTAATTATTCTTTGGTGTTCACATAATCCAGTCTCACTTTTTTACTCTGAACTAGCTCCTTCAAGTAGTGATACTTGATAGCTATATGCTTTGTCTTTGAGTGCATAATAGGATTTTTAGAATTATTAATAGCACTTGTGTTATCACAATATATAACAACTGGGTTAGTGATTTCTTCCTTCATACCTTTTAGTAGTATCTTCAACCACACAATGTTAGAATAGTTAACTGTTACTGCCACAAACTCATCTTCAACTGTAGATTGTGAGGTGTAGTTATATTTCTTGCTTATCTAAGAAATCAATCTCTTTCCTAAAAGAAATGCTCCACTAGTAGTGCTTTTCTTGTCATCAACATTTCTAGCCCAGTCAAAGTCAGTGTAAAATTTGAGTTCAAACTTGTCATTCTTTTTGTAGTATCGACCATAGTCATCAGTTCCTTTCAAATATCTTAGAATCCTTTTGACTTCCATCATTTGAGTTTCCTTGGGGTTAGTAGAAAACCTTGCAACAATCCCAATGGCTAGGGCAATATCAGATCTACTGTATATAACATACTATAGTTTTCCAATCATTGACCTGTAGAGTGTTTGGTTCACTTCTTTTGTGTCATCATCTTTTGTCAGCTTCTATCTAGTAGCCATGGGTGTACTCATTGGTTTGGACTCTTCCATTCCAAAAATTTTTATTATCTCTTTGATATATTTAGATTGAGTGATATAGATACCATTCTTCATTTGATAAATTCGTAAGCCAACAAAGAATTTTATTTCACCAAACATAGACATCTCAAACTCAGTTTGCATTTCTATTGCAAAATTTTGACATAACACATCTTGTCCACTAAATATGATGTCATCCACAAAAATTTCAGCTAATAATGTACCTTTGCTTTTCTCTATCTTCAAGTACAGGTTATTGTTGTCATTGGTTCTTGTAAATCCAATCTTGATCAGATAATTGTGCAATCTCTCATACCATGCTCTTCATGCTTGCTTCAGTCCATATAATGCTTTGTATAATTTGCAAACCATATCCATTTTGTTTTGGTCTATAAAACCATTAGCTTGCTCAACATACACTTCTTCTTCCAAGATACCATTGAGAAATGCAGATTTTACATCCATCTGATAAACTTTGAACCCATTATAGGCTGCATATGCAAGTAAGGTTCTTACACCTTCCAATCTTGCAACTGGGGCGAAGGTTTCACCATAGTCAATTCCTTCCTCCTGTGCATAACCCTTGCATACTAGTCTAGCTTTTTTTCTTGTCACATCTCCATGTTCATTTAGTTTGTTCTTGAATACCCACTTTGTGCCAATTACATTTTTATCCTTTGGTCTAGGTACAAGTGTCCAAGTTTTGTTCTTCTCAATTTGTTCAATTTCCTCATTCATTTCTTGTATCCAATCTTCATTTTCTAAACCATCTTTCACTATTTTGGGCTTAAATTCACACAACAAACATGTGTCATTTTTCAACTTACTTCTTGTCATAATAACAGAATCCTATGACCCAATGATTTGATCAGAATTGTGATTTCTTCTTACATATTTTTCTAGGGTAGGCTCAGTCCTTGCTTTAGGTTCATCATTTGTATTCAGTTCTAGTTGATTCTATGACTCAGCATCTCCATCAGATAGCTCAGCATTTACTTCTAGTTGCTCGGCAACTCCACTCTGTGACTCGGCAGGTGCATGCTGTTTTTCAGCAATAGTCTCAGTTAGTGAATTAGAATCTTCCTCATCCTAATATATGAATGATCTATAGCTTTCAACCTCTTGTGTACTTTCAGCTTCATTTCTTTCTGCAAACTCATCAATTCTTACATTTGCACTTTCAACAATTTTGTTAGTATTAGAATTCAAACATTTGTAAGCTTTGCTTTTCATTAAATAACCAAGGAATATTCCTTCTTCACCTTTAGCATCTAGTTTTCCATTTCTGTTGTCTTTCAGTATAAAATATTTGCTTCCAAATACTTTAAAATACTTTACACTAGGTACATACCCATACCAAAGTTCATAAGGTGTAGCATCTGTACCTTCTTAACTTGAACTCTATTTTGTGTATAGACTACAGTACTTATAGCTTCTTTCCAATATTTTAGTGCAACATTTTTCTCCATCATTAGTGTTCTTGCATAGTCCATGATAGATCTGTTCCTTCGTTCAAAAATACCATTTTGTGGAGGAGTCCTGGGTGCAGAAATCTATCTCTTTATGCCTCAATCATTGCAAAACCTGTTAAACTCATTAGAAATAAACTCTCCACCTCTGTCAAATCTTAAGCATTTCAAACTTTTACCTGTTTCCTTTTCAACTTTAACTAAGTACCATTTAAATAACTGGAATGCATCATATTTTTTGTTGAGAAACATTACAGTCATCATCCTTGAATAATCATCATCAAATAGAATAAAGTATCTAGCACCACAATAGCTTCTTTCTCCAATGGGACCAGAGAGATTAGTATGGGCCAATTCCATAATTTCCTCTAATACATGTGTTTTACTCTTGAAACTAGACATAGTCATCTTTCTTAGTTGACATTGTTTACACATAGCATTCTCAGGTTTTTTTTTTTAACTTATGTAGCCCTTTAAATTTTTTTAATTTACTTATGCTTACCAAGTTATCAAAGTTCACATGACACAACCTCTTATGCCATAACCAAACATCATTGTGCTATGCAAACAAATATGTTTCTTTAGATAAATCAAGATAAAATAATTTACCTGTAGTCTGATTACCACTTGCAACTAATTCTCCAGTAGAATCATAGATCTTTGTCTTTATGTGATGGAATTCAACTTTGTAACCAAAAGTGTTTAGCTGTGCAACACTCAGCAAATTATATTTAATATCATCAACCCAATACACATCATCACATCTAATTTTGTCAGTCAGGTTAATCAATCCTTTACCTTTGATAAGACATGGTGAATCATTACCAAATTTTACATATCCTCCTTTATATTGGTTTAGTGTTTCAAACTTATTTTTGTCATCAGTCATATGATGGGAACAACCACTGTCAATGATCCAATGATCATTCTTACTCATATAAGAGATTAGTGTAGTTTTCTCATCATCATCAGAATCTTATTTCATTGCAACATAAACAACTTCTATATCATTGTCATCAGAATTATCGGTGTCATTGTCAGAAGTTTCTTCAGCAATATAACAAGATTTCTTACCTTTGTCTTTGTAGTCCTTATATTTCCTGAAGTCTCGGTTATCCTTTCTATCTTTGTATTCCTTGTATTTATTGTCCCTTCTTTCATCTTTTTCATTCTTTTCAGGACATCTAGTAGCTATATGACCAACTTTGTTGCATGAAAAAAAAATAATAGGAAGTTTACCTCTATATTTTGCTTTTCCTTTGGAAAGCCTTTTTTCCATAAGTGCTTCAATTTCTTCAAGATCATCATCAGAAGTGTCACTATCACTATCCACATGTTTCTTTCCTTTTTTAGATTTATTGAGAACCAACTATTATCTAAAATAATAATCAATCCCTTGTGGATTATAGTTATCATAATTTGACATTTCAAATGCAGTGAGTTTGCCTATCAAATTTTCCAGATTTAGATTATTGTTAGGAGTACATCTCAATTGTTGAATAGCGAAAACTCTAATACCATATGCAGGAAGTTAATTTCTCAATACCTTTCTCATAATGGTGTTCTCATCAATTGTTCCATTAGCCCCTCTAATGGCATTTACAACTTCTTTAACACTACCATAGTACTGAATAACATTTTCACCTTCTTGCATTTTCATCTCATCAAACTTACCTCTTAGACTTTTTGATTTAGCTCTTAGCACATTTGTGTCTCCACCATAGATAGTTGCAAGTTTGTCCCACATCTGCTTTGCATTTGTGTAGCTCTTTATATCATCAAACTTTTAATAGCTCAATGAGGAGGCAATCTCCAACATTGCTTGATTGTTCTCTTGCTTTTCTTTTAGTTGTGCAGCTATGAGAGGAGTAGTAGGTGATACATATGCATGTTCAATAAGTCACTTAGCATCATCTCCAATACTAGAAAAATGTAGTTTCATCAAAATTTGTCATGCAGGGAAGTTATCTTTGTTTAGTTTAGGAACCTCCTTCTTGTACATCTTGATCTTTTCGCTCCAAGTACCTTCAAAATATTTTCAGGAGACCAAAGCTTTGATACCAATTTTTAGAATGAATTTAGAATAAATTAGAGGGGAGGGGTGAATCAGTTATCCTCAGGTCTAGATGTAGCAAATAAAACTTTCTAAATTTCAGATCTACTAGGCAACAATAGCATAAGCCAGCAATTTATTCATGCAGATTACTGTCAATTGAAATTAGCTTGTAGAAACATAACAGTAAAGTAAACCATAAACATTCACACAATATGACATAAATATTTAATGTGGAAACCCAATATGGGAAAAACCACCAGTAACATGCTACCAAGTTGTCACTCTTCTGAAGTGATACCCTGTGAGGAGCCAACCCTGTTAAAGGTTACAATAACACACTACTAGGTGTGACCTGGTTAAAGGATATAATCACCCTGTAAGGAGTGGCCTTGTTAGAGGACTTAGAACATTCCACCTGAATTTCACCTTGTTAGAGGATTTATAGAAATAACTATTAAGTAAACCTTGTTAAAGGATTAACCTGATATAATGGTAAGAAAGTAATCAGTAGTTGTGATCTGATATGTTATGGATTTTTCTTGTATGAATCATAGTGCTTGAAATGACTACTTGAACACCATACCTTCTAATATTGATTCAGAGACAAGAAAAGCCTAATTGCTAAGGACTAGATAAGGTCCTTATTTATTTTTGAGCTCCACATATACTTAGGCAGGTTTTACCTTTTATGATTATTGTTTACATAGTATGTTATAGTGTGGACACTGATTTACTATGTACCTTTGTTAAACCAACTTATTAATCACTTTGCAAATGACCAAGCATAACCAGATGAAAGATCTAACCATACAAACCATAGTCTTAAATATAAAAAAAATCATTGATATAAGGACTTTGATCCTTCTTCCTTTTACTTTAGGAGGGATAACCTAATTGATTCACTCTTCAAGGAATCAATAAAATGGACACTGTCCTGCTGACATAGGTCCTTAATGAGTTCAGCTTTTCTGTTCTTAGTAACAATAGTATTTTGATTGAATTGGTTCTGATACCTTGAAATAACTTGGACAATGATAGATTATCAGACTAATTTCTGGACCAGTGCCTATCCTTTGGGCTACTGAGTCAAATAAACTAAGATCTCATAGAAACAAAATACAGTAAGCTACCTTACAACCCACATGCAATTTAGATAAGTTGCCTTACAAATTATCCTGTCACCTCTAAACTATTGTATCAAATCTTTAAACAAAGCAGTATGCTCCCTAAAACTGCTCACAAAACTAAGTTTTTTTCTCAAAAGAAACTTGCAAGCAATTAGATAGTTACCTTATAACCAAAATGTTTCAGAATGTGTTGCAAACTTAAACATAAAAGACCATACACAAAGAATAAAGAGACAACAATTGAAGAGAGTAAAATTGCACCATATTTTATTAATATAATCCAGCTTCCATACATGAGAGATTGTATAACTTCAAAAGATAGACAGAAATTCAGAACATCTGAATTCTACAATATATTATCTCTTTTCCCAAAAATTCCAAGATCAAAGACCTCTTCTAATTACAACTCTTCTGCTATATATAGGGTTTGTTGACCATTTTGGAATCCCTTAAGGATGCAACAAGCTTTGGATGGTCATAGAAAACCTAACCCTAAAGCTACAAGAGAGACAAAAAGAAAGAGAGAGAAGAAGCGGTGGAATGACTAAGTCAAAAATATAGAAACAGATATTTTTTGTTCTTCTCTCGATCAGGCGACTTGATCTGATAGTGTACATAGTAGATGGTAGCAGTTATATCGAGTTTGAATGACTGTGCTCTCAAACTTACCTACATTCTCCTTTTACAATAACTGTTCTCTTTGTCTTTAATAATGAACTACCAAGTAGTCATCCTTACTCATCATCGAGAACTTCTTCCTCTACTGCTGGCTTCTTCTTCTTAGGTGTTGTCATCACTTCCCATGCTTTCACTTCGTCATTAGATGGCCACTTGAAGTCTTGAGTACTCTGTACTTGCAGCTTTTGTCTATCCCATCTAGCATCAGTGATATTCTTGAAATCTAGCAGAAATTTTTTGATGTCAGTCTCTGCTTTAAAATCCTCATCCAATATTTTATTGAATCCATTTATATCAACATCTTCTCCCAAGAGAAATGCCTCATCACCAAGCATCTTGCTGTCAAATTCATTCTTCCAGGCATCTACAACCTTTACTTGATCATCATCTCCCCTTAAGGAAGGAATAAACTTATTAAAATCATTTGAAAAGAGGCTCAACTTAACCTCTATCTGGTTTAATTTTCCTTTAAAGAATGAGCGAGAAATATTGACTCTTTTGATTTCATCTTCAACTTTGGTTACTATTTTAGGAAAATCTAGTCTTATGGCTTGTAAAGATGCTAACTTTTCAAACAACTTTTCCCTAGCAGACCACTTAGTAAAGTAAGGGTTTAGAATGGCAAGGTACCCCATTACCTCAGTATGCAAAGCTAGCAACTTATTGTATGTATTGATTACAACATCAATTTTATCCTTTAGAATCTCAATTCTATGTTGTAGTATACCCTTCAATGCTTTCAAACCAACTGCATTTCCCTTTTCTTCATTAGTTTATTGTTCAACAGCCTCCTCTGATTTAGGCTTATCTTTAATTTTCATTGGTGGTGGTTGTGTAGGTACATATACCACCTCAGGATTTGTTTCCAATTCTTTCAGTAATTTCTTGATTGCCTGATTCTGTTGGTGCAATTGTATATGACACATCTCCCTATCCTTAGATAATGCACATGTCTCTTCCAACAATATGCTACACCTTTTAGACAATTGTTTAGTCTTGTCCTTATTCAGGTGAGCCCATTGTGTCATAATTTGGGAGATCTCCAAATCCCCTCTATTCTGTACAGACCGCACCATTTGATTGCCCACCATATTTTCCTGAATATTCACTAGTTGGGGCTTTTGGGCTCTGGCTCCACATTGTAAAAGCCTGAGATTTTGGGCTATAACCAAATCCTTTTATTACATCTCCCATCTACACCTCACTAGCCATCTTGAGATCTGGCTGCTTTTTGATTTGGTCAATGATGAAGGCAGATGCCAAATCCCATCTCTTAGCCAATAGTATTCCACTTCCTAGCACCATCTTCCTGGCTTCCTCGGGTGAAATATCCTCACTCTCTGGATCATAAGACAGTAAAGCCACTAGGGTTTCATTTTTTATTGTCTCTTTCCCATCTACTGTCAACTGGGATCTTATCTACTCTGTCTTATGCCATCTTAGGAAGTCTTTAAACTCCTCTATTTTAACAATGCTGTCATCATCTAGAAATTTTTGTTGATGAAGCAATCTTTCATCAACACAAGCCTTGAGTGGCAACTCAACTTCATCATCTAAGTCAGGCTGTTGCTTCTTGCCTTCCCTAATTGCCTTTCTTAGGTTATGATCATATGACCTACTGCTAGGTACTAAGGCCTTAGCCTTATCTTTTTTCTTATTCTGCCCTTCAGTTGAGGGCTGACCTATTTCTAATTTTTGTCTCTTTGCAGCAGGTCCCTCTACATCATCTAGTTGGGTAGCAATTGTCAAATTTATAATGTGACCCTCTGCTCCTTGTAACTGTGGTATTTCAGCTATATCCTACTGTGATACTTGTTGTGGTGAAGGAGACGTAGTAGGACGTGCATAATCACTGTCACTACCACTATCATATTCTAACTCTGAATGTTCAGGTTTTGAGCACCTTTCTTGTCAAGGACTGTATCTAGTTTCTCTATAAGCACATAATAGTTGTCTATCATGGCTTTGATCTTTTCAAAATATGGGAGGTCAAGGTAAAAACTGCCAAAAGACAACTTATTCCTCTTTATTTGCTTCTCCAGCCTTAGCAACTCTTGGATTCTCAGTCTCCTTGTATGAATATCATCTTCGTCCAAGATATTCCTTGTTACATCTTCTTCTATGCACTCACAATGGACTTTTGTATTGGGGATTGTAGGTGTATACAATTTCTGAACCCCTGACATGAAACCTTCTGGATCAATGTATCTATAAAGGGCTGCCCCCATCCTGTACTTTTCCAACCATTGACATACTGCATCAATGACACCTTTGTCAATTGTGAAATGAGAAATCTTAAACTGCCTAGGGGTTGTAGTCCCCTTCTTGTGTGGTACAAAGTGCTCATTATCTGTTAACAACAACTGCCATATAAATTCCATTGCAACCACTCTTGCAGGCACATAGTATGGTAATAACTGAGGTGGGTGAATACACCCATATACCCTGATGACTATGTAATTTTCTTCTATAAAGAAGTCACCCCAATTATGCTTTCTAGGCCAGCTATCTGTATAATCATAGGGCCTAAGCAATTGTATAACCTTTAATGGGATTCTTGTTCTACTTGTTCCCAAACTTTGCACCATTGGATACACAATCGAATTCTGACAGACACAGTAGTCACACTCCCTAGAAGTGTAATTCCAAACCGTCACCCAAAATTGGATAGGATTTGGTGCTGATTGGTAGAATCTCTGAGGAGTCAAATTATTAACATCCATGATGACAAAATTGAAATATAAAAGGAGATGCATAGGAACCGAGAAATGCAAAAATCTGGGCTCCTTCTCCTTTTGGTTCTTTATTCTCTTCTGTGTTGCAATGAAACCCTCATGCATTTCATCTATGATGTGTTGAATATAGTCATAACTAGTGTTAGAGTGGACCTCTTGTAGGTCCAATACCATCATCAAGATGCAAGCATCAATATTTTCTGCATCACCATCTATTCCCAACACTCTACACAGGGCATATGCAACATACTTGATGTAAAAGTGTAGATCCTTGTAATAATACGGGTAGTCGCCAGACATAGGATCTAAATATTTTTCACTTCCTTTAACATATGTTTTTGCAACTGGCCCCTAGCAATCCTAGGCTTTTCAGTATACCTCTGTTTTTTCTTTTTCATGTCAATTTTGGTAGACATGGTGCTGAATAAGCCAAAGGCTTGCATGAATGAATTTCTATTCAAATTTAAAAGGGTAGTGCCATCATCCCTCTTGATTTTTTTAGAAAAAGCATCATAGTGATTGGCTAGGTGTAAGAATAAGTCTACATCTAGAAAGACATCAGGAACAAGAAACCTGGCTAAACCACAGGTCTGAGGGTTTGATAGTGGGATGGGCTTATAAGAATTCTTATAAAAATAATTGAAGAGAGAAAAACCTGTTGTCCCTGGAGTCACAGCATCTCAAATGTCTTTATACTCATCAATAAGGACATTAGCATTAGCCTTCTTATTTTGTGTTGAACCAGGTAGGAGATGGAGGAATTCATCAGAAAAACTTGCCTTTCCCTTTTGCTCTTCCTCACTTCCTCCACTTTTCAAACCAACACTAATAGCCCCGCTCATATTTGCAATACTTTGAATCTCCTATTCCTTACTGATATTGAAACAAATCTATTTCTGAGATTGGCTGACCATCCTGTGCACAATTTTTTGAAACTTAGAACCTCTTGATCAACACTGGAAATACTGCAAACTGAGAAAAATATCTCTTCTCTTTGAAAACTTAGCAACTTGGGCTCTGAAATCTTAAATCATGGTGAATGAAAATGAATGCACCATCAACTCCTTATAGCCTTCATTCAGAGTACACAACTCATATTTTGGAAACATTAGTTCTGTCATTAATTTGACATACTGTGAACTTGAATGAAAACCTAGCCGTAGTTCCATGAGCTTGATAGGAAATCAAATTTTTAAAAGTGAATCCTTGGAACAATCTTACAACATTCGAAAGGGCTGACATGTCACACTGTGATTTTCTAACTGTCTTACATCTTAGCTACTCTTTTTGCACAGCAATCAAAATACAAGCCTGTGATTGGTTACCAAATGATTCATGCTGTCATATCAAAAAATGCCGCCATTTTTTATATTTTGGGATCAAGTGACTATGCGACTACACATAATCTCTTTGTCATAGGCCTTTGTCACTAACCCATGGTTTATCTCGAGACATGGTGACAATATGCTTTCTTTCCTGTATTTAACCCAAGTTACCATCTGGCGATCACGCGACCCAACAGAAATCATAGTCGCACACAGTTATCCTTAACTCTTTATTTTTTCTGAGACCTTGCGACTAACTATTGCTTTTAACCATTTATAGTTATCTCTTTGTCCTTAAATTTTTTCATTTCATTTCAAGACTATGCGACAACACCTAGTCACCCGATCGCAGAATCTAAAATTTGAATGTTAAACTTTATTATGACAAGTTATATGTGCCCCTTTTCTCATCTGACGACTTCATGACATACCTTAATCAGAAAGTCAGGAGGACTTTTCCCTTTGGGCACTTCTGTTCTCAGACTTCGTGACCATCGTTAGATCCCTTGATCTCTTTATCCTATGGCCGTCGCTTAATCACCAAATGTTCTTGCATACCTTTATATCTTTCTCAGACATCGTGACAAAAGGAAACACACCTAGTCTCATGGTCACTGAGTCCATTTTCTCCTTCAGGCGACCATGCGATAAAAATTTTAATAACCATTTCCCTTATGACACATGTCACAAAATCATTTGTTGACTTACTGCACAATGGAAAATTGAGTCATCATTTTGTTTGTGGTGACAACCTGACTATGCTTTACTCTAAACCACATACAGTCAGTCACGAAGTCTAGGTCAAAATATCTTAACCGCCATTACATCTTGAGACTAAGCGACTGATGGCTTTGCCTAACTTTTAACTTGAATCCTCTTAGCGATAACGTGACATAAGATAATCGCTAAGTCTGAAGACACTTTCATAACTGTTGAGCATTTCTTGTGATTACCTGACTAAATAGTGGGTCCCTTCTACATAATGCTTTATGACATAGTTATCTTGCGACTACCCGACATGAAGAAATTGTAGAGTCTCGTAATACTAAAGGAATATACTGAACTTGAACGAGACCATGTGACAAAAAGAAAATGTCAAGTCGGGAAGACTTTTGGAATATTTGTTTGGAGTAACGTGACAAGGTGATTAGATTAAAACACATGACGTAAGTGGACTAAAAAAGAAATAGCGAAACAAAAGTGAGATGACTTAGGGTTTGATTTTCAATGTTTAACACTTGGAAGGATTAGGGTTTTCAGGGTTTTTTGCAAATTGGGTTAGGTTTATACTTGAAAACCTGAAAACTTGACATAGGTAAACCAAAAAGGAACAAGAAATAGCTGACTTAAAATCACCAGATTAGAGAGAAAAGGACTAGGAACTAGGAAAATTGCCAAAACAAGAAATACAACCAACAGTGGCTCTAATGAGGATTGGCTAAACAAAGTTTATGACAAAGAACCAAAGAATCTCTGGTTGCAGACCACCTTAACATGGAGCAAAATCCTAAAACAAAAAGGGAAATATGTACAAAACTTACAAACGATGGAAGGGCAGAGAACATATGATACATACTTACTTGTGCACTTTGAACTTTTACTCAAAGAAAAGCTTCAAAAATTGCCCATGTACAGGCAACTCAAAAAGATATCCTTCCATACTTTTCAACAAATATGAGTCTTTGCCAAATTTTTCTGTAATAATGAACGGTCCTAGCCATAAAGACTCAAAATTCTTATGCTTGCCTTTGTCCTCTGCCCTTACATTCCATTGGAGAACTAAATCATTAGTTTGGAACTTTCTCTGAGTAGCCCTCCTGTCAAATAGATATTTCATTTGTTGTTGTAGCTTCACATTTTCTTTCTGACTATTTCTCCTTATTTCATCTAATTCAATCAACTGCATCATTCTATTTTGCATATTGTCAGAGACATCTAAATGTTCCTCTTGTATTAATTGGAAAATGGGTAGTAAATTATTAATAGGTAATCTCGCTTGTAAACCATACATTAACTCAAAAGGAGAATGACCAGTTGCCTTTTTAAGTGTTACCCTATCAGCCCAAAGGGCTAATCTTAATTTTATATGCCATGTTCTTTTATTTTGTTCCAAAGTCCTCTTCAATATTTTCAATATGCTTTTATTGCTAGACTCAGCTTGTCCATTGGCCTATGGGTGATATGGGGATGAATATGATATTGTAATCCCATACTTTTCACAGAAACTTGTCATTTTTTCTGATCTGAAACTCATAGCATTGTCCATTATTAATTTATTAGGCACTCCAACTCTGGTCAAAATATTTTCTGATAGAAATTTAGTAACCACCCTACTTGTTGCTTTCCTTGTGGGGATAGCCTCAATCCATTTAGTAAAGTAATCTGTGGCAACTAAAATCCAACTGTGTCCTGCACTAGACTTTTCTTGAAATTCACCCATAAAATCAATGCCCCATACAGCAAAAGGAGCCTCAGCACTCACCGGGTTGAGCAACAGAGCACTTGCAAATTTCAATTTATTGGAGAACTTCTAACATGGATCACATTTCCTGACATGTGTATAAGTATCTTTGAACAAATTTGGCCAATAATATCCTGCCCTTAAGATCTTATGGGCAGTAGTTCTAGCAGAAAAGTGACCTCCACACTATCCTTCATGCATCTCAATTAGAACTTTCTCAGCTTGATATTTGTCAAGGCACAACAATAGCACACCATTCTTATCTTTCCAAAACAAATCACCTTGAATCAAAACATATCTTTGAGCTTGCAATTTCAAACTTCTGTTTTGATTATCAGACAAATAATCAGGACACTTGGCATTTTTGAGGAAGAAAACAATATCAGTGTAATATGGTTGCCTCTCTATACTTATAATGGCTTGGTCATGTACTTCTATCTGATTTGATTGTACTAAATCCAGGTTCTCCTCTATCATAATCTTAGCTAAGCCTTGACCTCTTACCAATTTGGTGATATTGATTTCCAAATTGAACACTTGAATTCTTGTAATCCATTTGCATCTCTTACCAGTAACCTCTGACTGTGTAAGGATATCTTTCACTGCTGAATGTGGAACATAGGCCTGCACTTTGGCACACACCAAATAGGGCCTAAAAAACTTCACTGCCTTTACCAATGCATATGCTTTCTTTTCCATTATTTCATAGTTAAGTTCTGCAGCCTGCAAGGATCTACTATAAAAGGCTATGGGATGTTCAAATCCTTACTCATCTTTTTGAATAAAAATTGCAGCAATTGTATGAAATGATGCAAATGAAAATAGAGAGAAAGTCTTAGTGTAATCTGGAGATTTCAACACTGGAGTTTCCTGTACTACCTTCTTTATCCTTTCAAAAGCTTGTTGGGCCTCATCATTCTAAATAAACTTAGTATCTTTTTTTAGCAATTTCACAATGGGCTTCACAATTTCAGCAAAATTGGCTACAAATCTTCTGATAAAGTTAATCTTTCCTAAGAAAGATTGTACACTCTTTAATTTATTTGGGGAAACTACCTTCTGAATTGCTTCTACCCTCTCAGGGTCTATTCTTACCCCTTCTCTAGATACTATATGTCCAAGCAACTTTCCCTCTTTAACTGCAAAATGACATTTCTTAGGGTTTAATGAAACACCATATTCTAATGCTTTATTGAAGATCTTATCCAAATGATCACAATGATCATTAGCCTTCTTTGAATATGCAGTTAAGTCATCTTGGTAAATAACCATGAATATATCAATAAACTCTTTGAAAGCAACATCCATGGCTCTCTAAAAAGTTGCACCTGCATTTATCAAACCAAAAGGCAACCTGATATAGACATATGTTCCCCATGGAGTAGTAAATGCAGTTTTATATTGTTCTGACTCTTTGAATAAAACCTGGTTGTAACCTAAAAAACCATCCATCATTGACAACATTTCACAACCAGTCACCTTATGCAACATCGCTTCTATATTGGGCAATGAATAATTATCTTTCAATGAAGCAATATTGAGATTTCTGAAATCAACACATAATCTGATATCACCATTTTTCTTTCTAACTAGAACTAGATTTGATACCCATGTTGAATGTCTAATAGGTTGGATTATCCCAGCCTCCTTGAGTTTCATCAACTCCTACTGCATTTTGGGAGTTAACAAGGGATTAATGGGCCTTTGTTTCTGGCTAAATGGCTTGACATCGGATTTCAAAGGAATCTCATGTTGGAAAAGGTCCTCTCTATATGCCTTCAAGTCCTCATATGACCAAGAAAAAACATGCTTGTATTTTCTCAGTAACTTAATCAAATTTATCCTTACATGAGAGTCCAAACCTTTTCCTATATAAACTATCTGAGGACTATTCTCTGATCCTAAATTTATTTCTTCCAAATCCTCAATGTTGGCATTGCTTATCTTCACTGAATCATTTTTCTTACTAACAAACAATGCTTCAAGTTCAACCAAACCCCTAGGAATCTGATTAGAACTCAATTGAACAACTTCATTTCCAAAGATGTAATCTTTTCCATCATCTGATTCTAACAAGGAACTGTAGTCTATGCTCTGGTTTTCATACTGATCCAAACATTGCATGAACCTCATAATATCTTGATCATCTTGGAACACTTTCCAGTTGTATATGTTATCCGGGACAACTGGTCTTGTCTTAACTTCGAGTATTGATACTCCATGTAAGGTCAGATCATCATTTTTCAAAGCAGCATTTGCTAGAAAATCAGCCATAATATTCTTTGACCTCTCCAACCAAGTTATATTAAAAGCATGAAACATCTCAAGTTGATCCCAAACAACATGTTTGTACATTTTCAATCTGTCATTTCTTACAACATATTTGGATCTGACTTGTGCTACCACTAACTCAGAGTCACCATAAACCTTTAAACATTTTATACCATGTTTGATAGCAATTTCAAGTCCTAAAAATAAGGCCTCATATTCTGTAGTATTGTTAGTAGACTAAAAAGCTAGCAGAAATGAGTATTTAAAAGTTGTACCTGATGGGGATATCAACAATACTCCTACCCTTGATCCTTCTTTAGAGAAAGCACCATCAAAGTTTATTTTCCATATCCCATCCTTTTGTAAGTTTAATTCCTTATTTAAAAGGTCAGCTCCTTGATCTTGACAATAAAGTTCTTCCTTTTGCATTCTAAAATTTTTCATGTCTATGTCAATGCAACAGTTAACATGAGTATCCTCATATTTTTCTATCATATGGGGAGTTTGGCTCTCTCTCAAAACATTGACATCTTGTCCAACAATGTTGAAAGTAGCATATGAAAAATCATTTTGTATACTTCCTCCCATTGAAGCACTCCATTTTCTTGATAACAACATGCCATAATGAGGTGGTATATCAACTACAAGAACATTCATAGTCATCACTATATCAGGGCAAAGTGCCAATCTATAAGGCATGGCCTCAATGGTACCAATTACAGGGACCTCCCTAAAATCCATAGCTCTACACCTCCTGTAAGGTGTATCAACTTGTAGGCCCATTTCCCTCATAGTCTCAACTAGTATAACCATATTAGAAGCTCCTGAATCAATCATACAATTCTTGAGCATTTTATCATTAATTATCAATGAGAGTAAAAATGGGTCCACCACCTTTGGAGAAGAAGTTGCATTCAAGAATATTTGAGGAATCTCAGATGTCAACATCTCATCCTCATTTCCCTTGATAGGTGGCCTCTTAGATACATCTACTAGGTTTGGAACTTTTATTATAGGTACACTATTTAATAATAACATCACCTTTTCTTTATGTTCCTTGATCCTCATCATTTCCAGAAATGGTACCTTAACAGTCATCTGAGACAAACATTGACCCATGTCAACTGAAGTATAACAAATATCTAAATGTTTTGACTTATCTATGATAACTTCATTATCCTCACTATGTTTCTTTTGAGATAGCTCTTTCAACCTTTTACTTTCTATCTTCTGAATAGGAACAATTTTTTCTTGGCCCTTTTCATCTTCATCTTGTATAGCATTTGGCTCTACAGCTTTAGTGATGATCTTGACCTTGTGTTTGTTTACATTTTCACTAGGTCCTTCCTTTTTCTAAACATACTTAGTGTTTGGTTTATTTTTCTTTATGAAAACACCTAAGGGCTGGCTACCAGTTCCACTTACCACCCTATTCCTTAAATGGTAATTGCTTCTAGCTTTATTCATTAACTCAGTAGTAATTCTATCCTTCTCTTCATCTGAAGCCTTTCTTAAGAGTGGAACATCTTGGCCATCCTGAGCATAACATCTAATAGTGTCATCAGTTTCATCAACTTCACTGTCAGATAAGATTTGTTGATGGTGATTCTCAACCCTCCTTTGTGAAACATAGGAATCATGATTTTCCTCTTCACTATTTGAATCAGTATCATGGCATGAATAAGTGTTAGTCATACTATGATCACACTGTTCCCCCTCATCATTTCCTGGTTCCTCATTCGCTTTTAGATCTAAGGAAATGACACAAAAATCAGGATTATGAGGAGTGTCACAAGATTCACACCAAGTATTATCATTGTAGAAATGGACATAATTTCTATGAAGAGGGTCTGGAGTCTTGTTATCCATCTTTTCTTTCTTAGGTGCAACAATAGGCTTTCCATCTTTGAACTGAGTTCCATATGGATGATTTTGCATTCTATTCTGGGGATGATAAGTATTATTGTAAAGAGGTTTATTGTTTTGAGGAGATCTATATTCTTTTTACTCTAGTTCTTTCAAATTGCTCTTACCAAACCTAGGGTCATCTCTCCTATTTAACTTACCAGATACTCTTCTGTTCATTTCAATATTGATTGCTATTTTATAAGTGTCAGTAAGAGTACTAGGGTTCTTATCTCTCAGAGCATATCCCATTTTGGAATCATAGGCATTTAAATAAGTTGCTAGACATACTTCCTCATCTAGCTTTATCTTCTGAAATAATTTATGCATAGCTCTTTGAAACCTTGTGTTAAATTCTGTAACCTCTTCATTGTAATTCCTCTTGATGTTATTTAACTCATTCAATAAAAAGCCTTTATTTGTTTTGTCTCCATACTGATCTTTAAATAACTCAATCAACTCATCCATGGAAAAAACATAGCCATTAGTAAGGCTTCTAAACCATTCTCTTGCATCTTCAACTAAGGACTGAACAAATAATTTCATTAATACATCTTCATGGGTGATATTCAAGTCATCAATAAAATCAATGAACTTTCTTAAATGTGTTTCACAAGAAATCACATTATTACCAACAAACTTTGGGAGCTTCTCCCCTATATCACCCACATCTTTAGGAAAAGCATTGGGGTACCCAGGGATACCAACAAAATCAAATTTTTTGTACCTCTCATTATGTAGTGGTTTCCTTTGAAAACTATCATCTTCTTTAGTTATAGTAGCTTTTCCTCTAGAAGATGTATTATTCTCTGGTCCAGAAAAAGAGTACTTTGAAGATTGTAAAAAATCTATCTTTTTCTTCATCTTAATTGTAGCAGCTTCCATTTGGGCCTTTTCCAACATTTTTTCCATGGTTTCCTTTTCAATTCTCAAATTTTCTAAATCAATTTCTAACTTAGACATCTGTTCAACCAAAGGCTTGTGAAATTTAGGTTCTTGATCTCCGTGTTTACCCATCTTTTGTTTACGCTTATTTATTTGTAAAATAGAAGCTTTATGAGTGAATGATATTTCTTTGTTTTTTCGAGGCTTCTCTGTTTCTTTCATAGTTTGGTGTTTTGGAAGTCCTTTTCTATTGTTATCAAGAGCCTTATGATAATTTCTTTTCTTTCTTAGTTCTCTTTCCTTTTTCATTTGTTGAACTAGGGCAAGCTGCTTCAAAATAAACTTCTCTTCATTGGCTAGCATATCAGAAGGGGAATCTTCTGAATCTGAACTAGGTGTAGTAATTTCTTCTCTTTCATTCGAAGTAGAAGTGAGTGAGGGTGTATCTAATACTCTTTTAGTATCCTCCTCATAGTCTGAAGTATTTCCATCATGAGAGTGCTGAATAATATTCCTATTATTCTTGATATTTGTTTCTTCACCTTTTAAAGGAGTTTCATCCATATCAACTTGATTTTTCTTTTTCCTCCAAGAGGCTCCAACTCTTGAGGATGATGGAATTCCTTCATGTAATACCCTTTCTGGGTAAGTTCTTACTCTTGACTTAGTATTCATTCTATAAGACATTTGTTAACTTGGCACTAATCACAGAGATATTCCTTTTCAGAGTCGCCACCCAAAGAACTTGGGATGAACACCTACCAAGAGGGTACCTTAATAGTAACCACATAAATGGCTTGAAGACAAGCTTAAACTGTTAGGTTTCCAGTATCAAATTACTCAAATGGGTCAACTCAACTGCAATAAAATTTGCACAACCACAAAACAACCAGGGCTTTCTAAAATTTAGACTTTACAATATCTGGGTCCCTAGCAGAGTCGCCAATTTGTTATGGATTTTTCTTGTATGAATCACAGTTCTTGAAATGACTGCTTAAAAACCATGCCTTCTAATACTAATTCAGAGACAAGAAAAGCTTAATTGCTAAGGACTGGATAAGGTCCTTCTTCATTTTTGAGCTCCACATATACTCAAGCAGGTTTTACCTTTTATGATTACTATTTACATAGTATGTTATAGTATGGACACTGATTTACTATGTACCTGTTAGAGTAATTTAGCAATTGCTCTTTAGTGCTTAAGTTTCACTTAGGCAGTTTCTTTAGTCTTAGGAAAGTTTCTATTTCCTAGCAGTTGCCCTTTTAGGGTTTCGGCATCCTTTATAAGGATTGTCCGCTTTGTAATTCTTAAGGAGTTTGTAAATCATTTATTGTTGAATAGAAGATAATTTCTGTCAACATGCTTTTTCAATCTCTGGCCTATCGGCCGCCATAGCTTCGGATCCTTCTCTCTTCTGTCTATTTCATTCTGTGTAATAGTCTTTGCATGCAGGTGATCTTGGGTAGATTGCGTTTTAGCAATCTCAACATGGTATCAGAGCCATCTTGCTGTCGGCTATTCGTAGTTTATTGAAGCAGCAAGGGTTTCAGAGGTTTTTTCTGGTTTGTTTATTGGTTCTGGGGGGTCTCTATTTTTGGAGGCACTTTGGGCCCAAACGGACACTTCCATTACGTCCGGAAGGCCCAAAAACCCTAGAATCGACATAAATTTTGTCCATTTTGGACAAGTTGGCACCGAGGCAAAATTTTTTTGGTTTCCAGTGCCGTACGGGCACGGAAACCGAGAAAAAAATCAAAAAAACCTTCATTTCAAAGGTTTTTTCACATTTTTAATGCGCAGGCAGTTAGATTTTGGGCGCGCCTCCCGCGCACGGCTCGCGCACCACCGCCACCAGGTTCTGCCGCCTCCCGGGCCCCGCCGCCTCTGGTCACCGGAGGCTTTTTTGCTCTGCGGGCTCCGCCAACCCGCGGCCACCCGCCGCTCCGCCGGACGCCTCTCAACCGCCGCCCTTCGCGGCCCCTCTGCGGCACCCACCGCCCTCTGCGGCTCCCGCCGCTCCCCTGATCACCGCCCCGCTCCCTCTGCGGTTGCCGCCTCAGCGGCCCCCGATATCGCCACCGGAGCGCCGCTCCCCCAGCCGAGCCGCCCGGTGGCGCCTTCTGCTCAGCCCCGAGGGCTCCTGCTGCTGGCCCACAGTCATATCGGCGACCAGCGGCTCTGTCTTTAGCCCCCGGCGCTCTCCATGCGCCCGGGGGCTCAATTTTTTTAGCCCTTGGGGGCCCTATGTAACCTTTTTGGCTTTTTTGGGGGTATTGGGCTTCTTTTCTCTCTATAGGGAGCATACGGGGGTATTTTTCTGACTTCCATATACCGTCGGAAAGCTCTTTCCGAGCACTATCCGATGGTGGGGGTTAGAGGTTTTGGTTCCACCGTTTAAATAGTGTTTTTTTCTGTTGAAGTCCGATGTCCTGTTTTGCCTTCCGGGAGTCATATCTGGCTCATCCGGACTCCTTTTTCGGCAAACGAGATATCATCAGAAAGCTGATTCTGTGTAATTTTCAGTGGAAAAGGTATTTCTTTGAGATTCTGCTCCAGGTTTTCACTCCTCCGAGATATGCAGTCTATGCCCTCTGGTGGTGTACTTGGTTCTACAGGTCCGGGGATCTCTTCTTCTAGTTTCTTAGTGCACTCTTCTTTTTGACATCTGAGCTTGCATGCTATTTCTGATGCATTTGTATTCTGTAAACGCACTGAGATAAAGTGCCCTTCTTCTGCTTATCTAGGATCTTGTACATCTTGTTCAGTTGTATGTACCCGCACTCAGTTATAAAGTGCCATGGGGGGATTCTGATGCATATGCCTTAGGCGCATCTACTTTTGTCAAGTGAGCATACCTTCCACGACATTAGCCCATGTAGAATGTGTCGATGACACCACCCTTT
>MU216774.1:242669-261140 GCA_018584345.1 Thuja plicata | reverse complement strand
TTTTGCTTCTCCCTAAGTTACACTTAAGGGGGGGTGTTAGAGTAATTTAGCAATTGCTCTTTAGTGCTTAAGTTTCACTTAGGCAATTTCTTTAGTCTTAGGAAAGTTTCTATTTCCTAGCAGTTGCCCTTTTAGGGTTTCGGCATCCTTTATAAGGATTGTCCGCTTTGTAATTCTTAAGGAGTTTGTAAATCATTTATTGTTGAATAGAAGATAATTTCTGTCAACATGCTTTTTCAATCTCTGGCCTATCGGCCGCCATAGCTTCGGATCCTTCTCTCTTCTGTCTGTTTCATTCTGTGTAATAGTCTTTGCATGCAGGTGATCTTGGGTAGATTGCGTTTTAGCAATCTCAACAGTACCTTTGTTAAACCAACTTATTAATCACTTTGCAAATGACCAAGCATAACCAGATGCAAGATTTAACTATACAAACCATAGTCTTAAATATAGCAAAAATCAGTGATATAAGGACTTTCATCCTTCTTCCTTTTACTTTAGGAGGGATAACCTAATTGATTCACTCTTTAAGAAATCAATAAAATGGAAATTGTCCTGCTGACATAGGTCCTTAATGAGTTCAACTTTTCTATTCTTAGTAACAATAGTATTTTGATTGAATTGGTTTTGATACTTTGAAATAACTTGGACAATGATAGATTATCAGACTAATTTTTGGACCAGTGCCTATCCTTTGGGCTACTGAGTCAAATAAACTAAGATCTCATAGAAACAAAATACAGTAAGCTACCTTACAACCCACATGCAATTCAGATAAGTTTCCTTACAAATTATCCTATCACCTCTAAACTATTGTATCAAATCTTTAAAAAAAGCAGTATGCTCCCTAAAAGTACTCACAAAACTTAGTTCTTTCCTCAAAAGAAACTTGCAAGCAATTAGATAGTTACCTTATAACCAAAATATTTCAGAATGCCTTGCAAACTTAAACATAAAAGAGCATACACAGAGAATAAAAAGACAGCAATTGAAGAGAATAAAATTGCACTGTATTTTATTTGTATGATCCAGCTTCCATATATGAGAGATTTTATAACTTCAAAAGATAGACAGAAATTTAGAACATCTAAATTCTACAATATATTATCTCTTTTCTCAAAAATTCCAAGATCAAAGACCTCTTCTAATTACAACTCTTCTGCTATATATAGGGTATGTTGACCATCTTGGAATCGCTTAAGGATGCCACAAGCTTCGGATGGTCATAGAAAACCTAACCCTAAAGTTACAAGAGAGACAAAAAGAAAGAGAGAGAAGAAGCGGTGGAATGACCAAGTCAAAAAGATAGAAACAGATTTTTTAGTTCTTCTCCCAATCAGGTGACTTGATTTGATAGTGTACATAGTAGATGGTAGCAGTTGTATCGAGTTTGAATGACCGTGCTCTCAGACTTACCTACATTCTCCTTTTACAATAACTTTTCTCTTTGTATTTAATAATCAAGTACCAATTAGTCATCCTTACTCATCGTCAAGAATTTATTCCTCTACTGCTGGCTTCTTCTTATTAGGTGTTGTCATCACTTCCCATGCTTTCACTTTGTCATCAGATGGCCACTAGAAGTCTTGAGTACTCTGTACTTGCACCTTTTGTCTATCCCATCTAGCATCAATGATATTCTTGACATCTAGCAAGAATTTGTTGATGTCAGTCTCTGCTTTAAAAGCCTCATCTGATATTTTATTGAATCCATCTATATCAACATCTAATCCCAAGAGAAATGCCTCATCACCAGGCATCTTACTGTCAAATTCATTCTTCCAGGCATCTACAGCCATTACTTGATCATCATCTCCCCTTAAGGAAGGAATAAACTTATTAAAATCATTTGAAAAGAGGCTCAGCTTAACCTCTATCTGGTTTAATTTTTCTTTAAAGAATGAGAGAGTAATATTGACTCTTTTGGTCTCATCTTCAACTTTGGTTACTATTTCAGGAAAATCTAGTCTTATGGCTTGTAAAGATGCTAACTTTTCAGACAACTTTGCCCTAGAAGACCACTTAGTAAAGTAAGGGTTTAGAATGGCAAGGTACCCCATTACAATAGTATGCAAAGATGACAACTTATTATATGTATTGATTACAACATCAATTTTATCCTTTAGAATCTCAATTCTATGTTGTAGTATACCCTTCAATACTTTCAAAGCAATTGCATTTCCCTTATCTTCATTAGTTTCTTGTTCAATACCCTCCTATGATTTAGGCTTATCTTCAATTTGCATTGGTGGTGGTTGTGCAGGTACATATACCACCTTAGGCTTTGTTTCTAATTCTTTTAGTAATTTCTTGATTGCTTGATCCTGCTGGTGCAATTGTATATGACACATATCCATATCTTTAGACAATGCACTTGTCTCTTCCAACAATATGCTACACCTTTCAGACAATTGTTTAGTCTTGTCCTCATTCAGGTGAGCCCAATGTGTCATAATTTGGGAGATCTCCAAATCCCCTCTATTCTATACAGACCACACCATTTGATTGGCCACCATATTTTCCTGAATATTCACTAGTTGGGGCTTTTGATCTTTTGGGCTCAGGCTCCACATTGCAAAAGCCTGGGATTTTGGGCTATAACCAAATCCTTTTATTACATCTCCCATCTGGACCTCACTAGCCATCTTGAGATCTGGCTACTTTCTGATTTGGTCAATGATGAAGGCAGATGCCAAATCCCATCCCTCAGCCAATAGTATTCCACTTCCTAGCACCATCTTCCTAGCTTCCTCAGGTGAAATATCCTCACTCTCTGGATCATAAGACTGTAAAGCCACTAGGGCTTCATTTGTTATTTTCTTTTTCGCATCTACTATCAACTGGGATCTTATTTGCTATGTCTTATGCCATCTCAGGAAGTCTTTAAACTCCTCTATTTTAACAAAGCTGTCATCATCTAAAAATTTTTGTTGATGAAGCAATATTTCATCAACACAAGCCTTGAGTGGCAACTCAACTTCATCATCTAAGTCAGGCTGTTGCTTCTTGCCTTCCCTGATTGCCTTTCTTAGGTTATGATCATATAACCTACTGCCAGCTACTAAGGCCTTAGCCTTATCTTTTTTCTTATTCTTCCCTTCAGTTGAGGGCTGACCTATTTCTAATTTTTGTCTCTTTACAGCAGGTTCCTCTACATCATCTGGCTGGGTAGCAATTGTCAAATCTATAATGTGACACTCTACTCCCTATAACTGTGGTATTTCAGCTATATCCTACTGTGATACTTGCTATGGTGAAGGAGACATAGTAGGACGTGCATAATCAATGTCACTACCACTATCATATTCTAACTCTAAATGTTTAGGTGTATGAGCACCTTTCTTGTCAAGGACTGTATCTGGTTGCTCTATAAGAACATAATAGTTGTCTATCATGGCTTTGATCCTGTCAAAATATGGGAGGTCAGGGTAAAAACCCCCAAAAGACAACCCATTCCTCTTTACTTGCTTCTCCAGCCTTAGCAACTCTTGGATTCTCAGTCTCCTTGTATGAATATCTTCTTCGTCCAAGATATTCCTTGTTGCATCTTCTTCTATATACTCATAGTGGACATTTGTATTGGGGATTGTAGGTGTATACAATTTTCAAACCCCTGCCATGAAACCTTCTGGATCAATGTATTTATAAGGGGCTACCCCCATCCTGTACTTTTCCAACCATTGACCTACTGCAACAATGGAACCTTTGCCAATTGTGAAATGAGAAATCTTAAACTGCCTAGGGGTTATAGTCCCCTTCTTGTGTAGTGCAAAGTGCTCATTATCTATTAACAACAACCACTGCCATATGAATTCCATTGTATCCACTCTTGCAGGCACATAGTATGGTAATAAATGAGGTCGGTGAATATACCCATATACCCTGATGACTATGTAATTTTCTTCCATAAAGAAGTCACTTCAATTATGCTTTCCAGGCCAGCTATCTATATAATCATAGGGCCTAAGAAATTGTATAACCTTTAATGGGATTCTTGTTCTTCTTGTTTGCAAACTTTGCACCATTGGATACATAATCCAATTCTGAAAGGCACAGTAGTCACACTCCCTAGAAGTGTAATTCCAAACCCTCACCCAAAATTGGATAGGATTTGGTGCTGATTGATAGAATCTCTGAGGAGTCAAATTATTAACATCCATGATGACAAAATTGAAATACAAAAGGAGATGCATAAGAACTGAGAAATGTAAAAATTTGGGCTCCTTCTCCTTTGGGTTCTTTATTCTCTTCTGGGTTGCAATGAAACCCTCATGCATTTCATCTATGATGTGCTGAATATAGTCATAACTACTGTTAGAGTGGACCTCTTGTAGGTTCAATACCATCATCTAGATGCCAGCATCAATCATTTCTGCATCACCATCTATTCTGAACACTCTACACAGGGCATATGAAATATACTTGATGTAAAAGTGTAGATCCTTGTAATAATATGGGTAGTCCCCAGACATAGGATCTAAATATTTTTTCACTTCCTTTAACATATGTTTTTGCAACTAGCCCCCAACAATCCCAGGCTTTTCAGTATACCTCTATTTTTTCTTTTTCATGTCAATTTTGGTAGACATTGTACTCAATAAGCCGAAGGCTTGCATGAATGAATTTCTATTCAAAATTAAAAGGGCAGTGCCATCATCCCTCTTGATTGTTTTAGACAAAGCATCATAGTGATTGGCTAGGTCTAAGAATAAGTCTACATCTAGAAAGACATCAGGAACAAGCAACCTAGCGAAAACACAGGTCCAAGGGTTTGATACTGGGATGGGATTATCAGAATTCTTATAAAAATAATTGAAGAGGGAAAAACCTGTTGTCCCTAGACTCACAACATCTCAAATGTCTTTATACTCATCAATGAGGACATTAGCGTTAGCCTTCTTATTCTATGTTGAACCAGGCAGGAGACAGAGGAATTCATCAGAAAAACTCGCCTTTCCCTTTTTCTCTTCCTCACTTCCTCCACTTTTCAAAGCAACACTAATAGCCTCGCTCATATTTGCAATAATTTGAACCTCCTATTACTTACTGATATTGAAACAAATCTATTTCTGAGATTTGCTGACCATCCTGTGCACAATTTTCTGAAACTTAGAACCTCTTGATCAACACTAGAAATACTGCAAACTGAGCAAAATATCTCTTCTCTTTAAAAACTTAGCAACTTGGACTCTGAAATCTGAAAGCATGGTGAATGAAAATGAATGCACCATCAACTCCTTATTGCCTTCATTCAGAGTACGCAGCTCATAATTTGGAAACATCAGTTCTATCATTAATTTGACATACTTGGAACTTGAATGAAAACCTAGCCGTAGTTCCATGAGCTTGACAGGAAATCAAAATTTTAAAAGTGAATCCTCAAAACAATCTTACAACATTCAAAAGGGCTAACATTTCACACTGTGATTCGCTAACTGTCTTACATCTTAGCTACTCTTTTTGCACAGCAATCAAAATACAAGCCTGTGATTGGTTATCGAATGATTCATGCTGTCATATAAAAAATTGTAGCCATTTTTTATATTTTGGGATCAAGCAACTGTGGGACTACACATAATCTCTTTGTCATAGGCCTATGTCACTAACCCATGGTTTATCTTGAGACATGGCGATAATATGCTTTCTTTCCTGTATTTAACCCAAGTTACCATCTGGCGATCACGCGACCCAATAGAAATCATAGTCGCACATAGTTATCCTTAACTCTTTATTTTTTCTGAGACCTTGCGACTAAACATTGCCTTTAACCCTTTATAGTTATCTCCTTGTCACCAAATGTTTTCATTTCATTTCAAGACTATGCGACAACACCTAGTCGCCCGATCGCGGAATCTAAAATCTGAATGTTAAACTTTATTATGACAAGTTATATGTGCCCTTTTCTCATCTGACGACTTCGTGACATACCTTAATCATGAAGTCAGGAGGAATTTTCCCTTTGGGCACTTCTATTCTCAGATTTCATGACTACCATTAGATCTCTTGATCTCTTTATCCTACGGTCGTCGCTTAATCATCAAATATTCTTGTATACCTTTAAATCTTTCACAGACATCGCGACAAAAGGAAAAGCACCTAGTCTTGTGGTCGCTGAGTCCATTTTCTTCTTCTGGCGACCATGCGATAAACCTTTTAATAACCATTCACCTTATGACACATTTCACAAAATCATTTGTTGACTTACTACATAATGGAAAATTGAGTCATCATTCTGTTTGTGGCGACAACCTGAATATGCTTTACTCTAAACTACATACGGTCAGTCGCGAAGTCTCGATCAAAATCTCTTAACCGCCGTTACATCTCGAGACTAAGTGACTGAAGGCTTTGCCTAACTTTTAACTTGAATCCTCTTAGCGATAATGCAACATAAGGTAATCACAAAGTTTGAAGACATTTTCATAACTCTTGAGCATTTCTTGCGATTACCCAACTAAACAGTGGGTCCCTTCTGCATAATGCTTTATGACATAGTTATCTTGCGACTACCTGACATGAAGAAATCACAGAATCTTGTAATACCAAAGGAATATACTAAACTTGAACAAGACAATGTGACAAAGAAAATGCCAAGTCGGGAAGACTTTTGGAATATTCATTTGGAGTAACGCGACAAGGCGATCAGATTAAAACACGTGACTTAAGTGGACTGAAAAAGCAATAGCAAAACAAAAGTGAGATGACTTAGGGTTTGATTTTCAATGTTTAACACTTGGAAGGCTTAGGGTTTTCAGGGTTTTTTGCAAATTGGTTTAGGTTTATACTTGAAAACCTAAAAACATTACACAGGTAAACCAAAAAGGAACAAGAAATAGCTGACTTAAAATCACCAGATCAGAGAGAAAAGGACCAGGAACTAGGAAAACTGCCAAAACAAGAAATACAACCAACATGATACATACAACTTACTTTGAAATTTAGATCCAATTATAGCTCTGATGTTAAATTACTAAATATCCTACATTGTCATTTTAACCTTCTGATCTACTTAGAAATCTGTCAAGCAATCACACATGCAACTTTTGGCTTCTGCCTTTTGCCTTCTCTGCTTGATCATGCCAAATAGTAAATTAACTATGCAAACCTCTTGCATACACATACACTCTTCCACACATACTGAATAACCCCTTGAGGTTATCATATACCTCTCTGTCTAGGTCACATAAATCTTTTGCCACTTAAACAAGATCGTAGATCTTAGGTTAGGTCAGATGCAACAGATCATTCCATCTTTGTATTACATTTACTTCTCCAGAGTAGTCTCTAATTAAATATTGAAACCATGCATTAATTATGGTTACCCACACATTAAATGACATGGATCAATATTTAATTAACATTACATATCCCAATAAACTTATCTAAGTCAGCCAGAGATCTTAAATCTCATCATTAATCCAATTATTGTAAGTCGGCCAACATCACTGTTTCCACTCGACAATTTCAATGGTGCTTGGAATTGAACAACTTTTGCTTGTCACAAGCAACTTTTCTCATCATAAGCAACTTTTCTCGGCACAAGCCAAACTTTCTCAGCACAGAACAGCTAGAAAAACTATCTTTGAAAGATAAACAACAAATTACTTTTCTAGAGTGACAACTAATCAAATACCCTTTTAGTTTCCTTAACTCAACCATTCACTTGGTCTTCTTGTTAAATCTTCTTCATCAACAATAGATATGGTACTCAAACAGATAATAATAGTCTCACCAGTTAAGGTTTGACATCAATGACAAAATAACAGTTGCTTTCATTGTCACTTTCCAACAAGAATGATGACAAGATCAAAATTAAGAGAAGAAATTTGTTTGATTTGTCAAGTTGAACCAAAATCTACTGATGAGGTATGTAGAGATGAATCTTGGACTAAAGATATGCAAGAAGAATTAGAACAGATAAACAAAAACAACAATTGGGAATTTTTCTAAGGCCTAAAAACAAGAATTTTATAGGAACTAGGTTGGTTTTCAAAAAAAAAAAAGACGAGGAAGGAACAGTTGTAAGAAATAAGGCTTGACTAGTTTGCAAAGGCTACTCACAACAAGAAGACATAAACTTTGAAGAAATATTTTCTCATATTTGCTAGGTTGGAAGCAGTGATATTATTTCTTTCTTATGCTGCACATAAATACTTTAAGGTAGATTAGATGGATATGAAATCTATATTTTTGAATGGAGATCTAGAGGAACAGGTATACATAGAGCAACCTGATGGATTTCCTTTCACAGAAGATGAAGACATGGTTTGCAAGTTGCAGAAATATTTGTATGGACTTAAACAAGCACTGAGAGCATGGTATACAAGACTAGAAATGTATCTAGTTCATCCCGGTTTCATAAAAGCTAATGCAGACAGTAATTTATAATTAAGAACTAGTGAAGATGAAATTCTTATAATATAAGTTTTTGTTGATGATATCATTTTTGGAGGTAATGATGAAATGAGTAAAAATTTCTGTAAAGAGATGGAAAACAAATTTGAAATGTCAATGATTGGTGAGATGACATAATTCCTTGGATTGCAAAATTAATTAGAAAAAGAATAGTATTTTTATATCACACACCAAGTATCTTAAGGAAATGTTGAAGAAATTTGGATTAGAAGATTGTAAACTTGTTGGGACACCCATGCTGACTAGTTATAAACTTACTAATAATGATGAAATTCATCATTTTTTTAAGAAAAAAATACAAATCAATGATTGGAGGTCTAAAATATCTAACTCACACAAAACCAAATATTTCTAATGCAGTTAGAATTGTGGAAAGATATCAAGTAGATCCTAAAGAGACATGCCTTGCTACTGTGAAAAGAATTTTCAAATACTTGAAAGGAACAATGGAGTATGGATTATGGTATGAAAAATATGATAACTTTATTTTACATTCTTATAGTAATTCTGATTGAGTAGGTAGTGTGGATGATAGAAATAGTATAAGTGGAGGAGCATTTTTCCTTGGAAAAGGTTGGTTTCGTTGTTAAGTAAGAAGAAAGATTATATATCTCAATCTACTGTTGAATCTGAGTATGTTGTTGCTGCTATAAATTGTACATAGATTGATTGGATGAATCAAATCCTGAAGGACATTGGAATAACTTTTGAACAACTAGTGGTTATCCATTTCAATAACACTAACATAGTGAATATGTTAAAGAATCCTATAATTCATTCAAAGACTAAACATATTTCAATTAAGAATCATTTCTTGAGAGACAATGTAGCAATGAAGGAGATTAGATTAGAGTATATTAGCACAAAGGAACAAATAGTAGATATATTTACAAAAACTCTGGCAAAATATACTTTTGAGTATCTCAGAAGCATGCTTGGGGTGAAAGCCCCTCCCTATGGTAATTAATTGATTCAAGAATGCATTAGTCCAGTGGCTTTTGAAGCTATATAATTTTATGGACTTGATATATAGATCTACTCCTTAGGGGGAGTGATCACAAGAACACTATAGAACATATTTGGGTGATTTTTCACTTGGTTGTTACAGAAATGAAGATTTGAAAAAGCTACACCTTTCTGAAGAATGAAGAAGAGTTATGGCACCCTTTTCCATTGTTTTCAAAGTGGGAGATATTGTATGAGAAAACCCCTACTATTTAGGGAGAACTATGTTGAGGATATTGAGAAGATAGTACTTTTGGGTTGATGGATTTTCCTATATATTTCCATCAATTATAAAAGGGGAGATTTTAAGATATTTTTTGAATTGGTTAGTACTGATGTTTTTGGCATTCATCTTTTGTCACTAATGTCAACATATCTTTCTTTGGAGGAAGATCAAACTAGTTATTACTGTTGTATGATGACTGACGGAAGTGTATAGATATTGTATGATTGAATTAGAATGAACGAAGATGATGATATGTAGAAGGATGTATGGTGATCTTATATCTAAGGTCTCTTGGCTTAATATTGTATAATGAATGAGTTATAGATACTTTAGTGACGATTGGATATTGGAGTGTGATAGTAATGTTTGATAGAGTGAGTCTCTATGTTTTGAGTATATCTTATGAGACATGATGATTCACGTTATGTAAGATTAAGGGATGACATAAGATATGTTAAGGAATGTTTTTTATGGGTCACATGTCCTATTATTATTGGTGACGTCAGCTGTGGCATGTAACCTATTTGGGAATCAACTTCAGAGATGTAGCATGTATTGTGGATTATGATCATGGATTATGGATCTTAGATTATATTTGATGAATCATAATTAATATTTACTTGTTATAGGTACCATTTATATCCTAGCAAGGGGTTAAATAATAATTTGTATATGATGAACTAGAACTGATTGTATGTTTGAAGTTATTTTTTTTATGATCAACCAAGTTAGAGATGTGATGATAGACATTATTCAGTTAATGTATTGTCCTTGATGTCAACTTATTTGATTATCATTTTGAGTAACAAACATCTTTTATGAGTTAAAGATCTGGAAAAAACAAATTTTATCTGGTGGGTAATTGAAGAGTTATATATACACTAAGTAAAAGTGAATACTGAGTAAATACAATGTATATGGAGCACATTGTTAACCAATCTAGGGATTGCTGACACATCACGGTACTAACCGAGCAATAAATCAAACCGAGGCTGACTAAAATGATGAGATGGAAAATTTATGACTTCAAGGTAAATGATAAGGTTTTTAATGAAGATCAAACAGCTATAAAAATTCAAGGATGATTAGACAAATAAGAATGAAATGTGTGTTTGACACAACTGCCGAGGAAGGATTAAGTGGCAAAACCAATGATGGAGATTAAGCAATAAAATCTAAAGGATGAAAATTAAATGAGTTATGATGTCTATATAAGAGACAAGAGATTCATTATGAATCATATACTGATATGCATACATGAAAATTTCATGCATGACTGATCAAACTAGTTGAAGAAAGAACTGAGCATTTCTACAGATAACATGGAGCAATAGAGGAAAGAGCATTAACTGAGTATAACAGAGTATGAAGAATTAGATGAACTAAAGTTAACATATTGATCAGACAAATTATGTACTTAGAAAAGATCTAAAAATTTGCAAACAAATTTTTATTTGAGTTAGATCATTAGTGTATCAGTTTAACCAGTATTACAGATAAATCTCTTAATTGAGGATGACTAGAAAGTCTTTAATATGACATTCAAATGAATGTTGAGTGTTTTCTTTTTGACCCCATAGAAAATGAATAGTCAAGGGATATCTATGAGTGATAAATCCTCTAACCAGGTCACATTTAACAGTGTCCATTATAACCTTTAACAGGGTTGGCTCTTAACCGAGCTCACTTCAGAAGAGTGAAATATTTTGGGCTACCGGTCCTGGGTGGTTTTTCCTTAGAAGGGTTTCTACGTTAAAAATTTGTGTTAATGTGTATGATTATTGTGGATTTTTATTTTTCTTTACACATTACTTTATATGCATTGATCGGTAATCACAATATTGATTTACTACTACTTAGTAGACTACTTGGTAGCTGAGAAGTTGATAAGCTTCAAGATCAAAGTTTATTTTACCGAGTTGAATTATATATTTGAAATTGTTGTTATAGACATATGGGAGAATTTAGAATTGTAGGATAAATGGACTAACTAATTCAACCCCCTCTCACTTATCTAGCAATTGGTATTAGAGTTTACAGTGCTTAGAAGGAAAGTTTTCAAGGACTTAAGCTAAAGATTAGAAGATGTATTGGAGAGATGCACCTAAGTTGAATAAGGATAATTTCTCAACATGGAAGAGCAGAATGAGACTATATCTATCAGGGATTAGACATGACACAACAATATACGTGTAGATTTAATTCATCCTACCTACTAGACCTTTGAATTTTAATTAGATGAGGACGAAACATGAACATAATACTATGATGGTGGAACTTTCTTCTTCACTAAATGATGTTGAATTTGAGGATATCAAGCCATGTACATTAGACAACCAAATGTGGGACATGCTTACACTAGTTTATGGAGGTGATGCAAATGTGCTGAGAGCTAAAGCTAAAAGTCTTAAAGGAAATTTTGATGACATGATAATGAAAGAAGGATAAAACATAACACAGTACAGTGACTGAATCAAGGAGGTTGTGAATGTTATTCATGGAGCAGGTGGAACTATTGATGAAGACACTATTGTGAGTAAGATTCTTAGAACATTAATGCATATTTATTCTATTAGACTCTCTGCAACACATGAAATGAGAGTAGAACCTAGAAATGATATTATTGTTGATAACCTTATCGGTAGACTGATTTCATTTGAGCTAAAAAAAATTGACAACAATATTATTCCTAATGTTGAGTCTGCATTTATGTCCTCTCTCAAAATTAGTAAATCTAGTAACAAACACACAGTAAGAAATTATAGTGATAATAAAGAACTTGATGAACTTGAAGCATTAATGGATAGAATATTGGACAAAGGTAAAGGAAGGTATAAAGGTAAACTACGTTTGATATGCTTTAATTGTAAATAAATTGGACACTTGTTACCAGATGCCCAAACAGAAAAAGTGATGAAAGAAATAAAAGATTGAATGATAGAAAGGATGATCGAGAATATAGAAGAAACTGACACTATGACAAAAAGAGTAACTGAGATTACAAAGACAAAGTAAAAAAAGGCATGTTACATTGCTGAAGATAAAGACAATGACATTGAAATTGACACCGATGAAGATATTGAGAGAGTGTTTGTAGCTTTGAAAGAAGATTCAGAAGAAGATGAAAGGTATGTTGAAACATAACTTATTTATAAAGTTAGCAAGCATGACACTTGGTTTATTGATAGTGGCTTCACACATCACATGACTGGAGATAAAGAAAATTTTGAATTTCTTGAACATTATAATGGTGGATCTCTTGGAATGGAGAATGATACACCTTGTCAAGTGAAAGGAAAAGATACCATACTGCTGAATAATAAGATCAAATTTAAGAATTCATATTGGGTGAAAGAACTTAATTATAATCTATGGAGTGTTTCACAGTTGAATAAAATAGTTCACTAAGTTTCATTTGAAAACAAAAAAGCTAGAATCTATGATGAAATAGGAAAGTTGATTGACACTAGAGAAAAATCAAAAGGTAATCTATTCTATCTTGACACTGTTGAAACTACTTGTTTGATCACTAGGAATGAGGATGTATGGTTGTCGCATAAGAGGTTATGTCATGTAAATTTTGACAACATGGTAAAGATCAGTAAGAAAATAAAAGTAAGAGGCTTACTAAGCTTATCTGGACCTGATCATATTGTCTGCAAGAATTGTGAAATGTGAAAAATGTCAAAATCCAGTTTTAAGAGAAAGAATTTCTCTTCTAATAATATTTGGGAGTTAGTTCATACAAACCTATGTGGACCAATGAGAACATAGATTTATTATTGTGATAGATACTTTATTTTATTTGTTGATGACTATGCTAGAATGATGAGAGTTATGATCGTAAAATAAAAATATGAAGCATTTAAGATGTTCAAATGGTACAAAGCTAAAGTGGAAAATAAATAGGTAGAGAATTGAAATGTTTAAGATCAAACAAAGGAGGGGAATTTACTTCTAGTGATTTCACTAACTTTTGTAATTCGTATGGAATTAAAAGATAAGTCTCTACATAGAGAACATGACAACAGAATGGGATTGCTAAAATAAGAAATAGATCAATTGTGGATTGTGCTAGAATACTAATGATTGAAAATAATATTGTATAAGTATACTAGAGGGAAGCTCTTAGTACTTTTGTGTACACACTAAACTGAGTACAACTGAAGAAATATACAAACAAGACACCTTATGAATTATGGTATGGTTATACACCTAATGTTAGTTACTTTAGAATATTTGGAAGTCAATGTTATATTATGAAAGATGATAGAAATGAGAAATTTAACTCAAAAGGTGATGAAGGAATATTTTTAGGATATTATACTAAGAGAAAAACTTATAAATCTTTGAACAAATCTTCTAACAAGATCATTGAAAGTGAAAATGTAAATGTTGATGAATTTGATGAGAAAAATGAAGAGGAAAGCAAAGGAGAACATGAAGACTACAAACAATTTGCTTATATTTAAGAACCTAACATTTTACCCGAGAAAGAACCTAATGTTACAGAGTAACAAGGAAATATTAACGAGCATGATCATCCAAGAATTAGGAAGATGTTTCAACTGGAGATCATGGAAATATTAACCAAGAATCAGGGAAATATTAACCAAGAATCAGGAAGATGACTCAACTAGAGATCATGATCATATACCAACTAAAGAGTATCATGAAGAAGAAATAACTAAACATGTACTTGCAAAATATGTAAGAAGACATCATCCACAAAATTAGATTATTGGAGATAAAAGAGATGGCATGTTGGCACGAAGTAAGTTGAAAGAAAACACATGTTTGAATTGTGAGTCTAAACCTAAGACTATTAGAGATGCACTTGAAAATGAAGAATGTATTAGTGCAATGACAAAATTGAGAAGATACAGAAAAAAACATGGACATTAGTACTGAGACCAATTGATAAGTTTGTAATTGGTACCAAATGGATATTTAGAAACAAATTGAATGAGAATGAAGATGTAACCATAAAGAAGGCAAGAATAGTATACAAAGGGTATGCATAAGAACAAGTTATTGACTATGGACAAACTTTAGCACCCGTTATTAGACTTGAAGGAGTTAGAATATTACTTGCTTATGCTGCATACAAAGGATTCTAAGTATATCAAATGGATGTTAAATCTTCATTTCTGAATGGAATACTGTTGTATAGTCAGAAAATGGAAGAAATTCCATAGGAGACTATTTTAGCCTTCTGAGTGAGTAGTTTGGGGTCATGAAAAGTGCCTCTAAATGGGTTCCTGATCTTGACATGGCTTCCCCCCTGACCTGCCTTTCTAACCTCCATTTCCTGACCTAAATTTTGCATTCTGGGTCTCTAACCTATGATCCTGGGATTTGAGGATAGGGTCAACCTCCTAGGATAGGGTCAACCTCCACCTTGTCCTAGGACACGGCCAACCTTGACCCTATCCCAAGGTCCAAATCCTGGGAACTTTTGGTTTTTGAGATGTCGATCTTCACAAAAAGTTCATTCCCGCTTCCAGGTCGGCTGTTTCAGGTTTCGAATTGGTTGATTCATAAATTATATTTAATATTGGTCCTCTCCTAGGGGTAAAGGCTTAAATGATGATTTAATTATCCTATGTATGCCTCCTTACAAGATTGTGCCCTAATTTCATATAAAAGGGAGCCTTCTCCTCTCATTTTCTCTAACCACGATCAAGCAATTGAAGCCTTCTAATCAAGCATCAAGCATCCTTATGAAGTGAAGTCCAAGCAAGAAATTAGGAAAGATTTGAAGCAATAATCCATCATTCTCAAGTATCCATTTGCATGAAGGATATCCATTGAAGGCCATTGAAGGATTCAAGCCAAAAAGTTCCCTTTTGGTGATCTCTTTATTCATCTTCTTCCAAAGCCCTTGTCAAATTAAAGAATCCATTCAAGACTTGGTGTTGGAGATCTACAAGCAAGAGATTGAAGACATCCTTCTATTCTACATTCCATGTTTTGAAGCATACTTGTGGATCCATGGATTCAAATCTGCCACAAGGACATTACAAGCAAGGTGAATTTATGTGTTTACTTTGTTTATCTCTATAATTTCAATTACATTATAAGGTTAATTCCAAAACCAAGGTTTGACCAAGGCAAACCCCTTTTCCCCAACAAACAAACATTTTTATTGCAAGTACAGGTTCAGGACTGTAAATTTGCAGCCAGATCTGGATACCCTTTTCAAATTTCTTTCAGACTGTGTGAACAGGGACACTTTTAGAGTTGAGTAGATCGAGTTGGAAAAAGTGGTATAGGGTCGACCTTTTTCATAAGATGACATCAGAATGGAAAAAGATTTTTGAGTTTTTTTTGTCTCTCTATTTTGGTTCAGTATCAACTGTCAACATCTCTAGAAATAGTCTACTGATCTCAGAAAACAACAATCTTTAATCTGCCATTTTGTAAGGTTGGTACTTTCTCCCATTCTTTTCAATTACTGTCATTAATCATATTAATCAATCAATTTATAGAATTTAAGATCCTCTTTCTTGGTCTCTTTCCAAATATTGGATTCATTTATTAACCCTTTGTGGGTGATCAAAATTGGATCTCTTATTTGTGTATTTGAGGTTGAAAGAAAGGAGCATCTTATCTTCCCTTAATCACAATTAACAATTCAAACCCTCTCCTTAAACCATAATTTTCTTCCTTTACATTTTAGTAACATTCAACCAACACATTAACTCACATCCCAACATACATACATATACATAATAAATATATATATATATTTTTATGTTACATTTTTGTGAACCTGCGATAGACAACTCTTTCTTTTTGGTGTTAGATTTGCATTGTGTATGTTAGATCTTGCATGTTCTTTCAAATTACATTTCAATTAAATAGATCTAAAGTTTTGTATTAGTTCATTTACATTGTATTGGTGTATGAGCTGTACTACATCTAGTCCTACTTATAGTATCCTGGTTAGAAGAAGTCGTAGACTTATGGGTTCCTTTGATCCTGAGTCTTCCACTCCTTTTCTTAGGATCCCGGATGACAACTTGATACCTCATGATTCCAATCCTTCTATGGAGCATAAACCTTCTCACTCATCTCATGATGAGGATGATGCTTTAAGAGTTCCTCCTGAGAAAGTGAAAAACCTTTCAACCGAACTTGATAAAATGGGTAATTGGCTTATCCAAGAAAACCATAATCAAGATTCCATCCAAGCTATAGAGGATCTTAAAAAATTTCTCCATGATAATGATCAAGGTATTAATTTCTTATGTAGTATTACTCACCTTGTGAATTTTAATATTAAACCTTTAGCTCAAGAGGCTCACGATTTAGTATTCACACCTATTGTCACTAGTGTAGGACCTTCTTCTATTTCTCTACCTAGTATCCCTACTTATACTCCTCCTTTAATAAAAACTTCTATCCCAAGTGCACCTATTCCTTTGAGTGCTCCACCAGTATCTTTACCTCCCTCACAACCTTCATATCATAGTGTGCCCTTTACTTATACTAATCCTCTTCCACTTGTGCTTCCTACTACTCCACCGGTTGTGTCTTCCATTCCTACTGCTTCTTACACTTTTCATAGTGTTCTTAATATTGCTATGCCACCTGTTTCCTCTAATGATTCCACAATTATTAGTTTGGCTCAAACTGTGTCATCTTTACAAAAACAACTTGCCTCTTTGACTCAATCCAAATTTAGCATTCTTACATGTGATATGGGTAGCCCTTTATCCCTAGACATCATTTGTGCTATTGTCCCTTAGCAAGCTGATATGCCTCATCTTGAGAATTACAATGGAAAAGGTGATCCTGTCACCCATGTTAAAACATTTCAAATCCTTTGTAGTGATTGCGCTCATGACCATAGGATTTTGGCTAAATTGTTTGCTAGAACCTTTCAAGATAAGGCTTTACAATGGTATATTTCCTTACCTCCCTATTCCATTGATTCTTTTCCAAAAATTGCTAATTCTTTTATTCAACAATTCCAAAATAACATTGGAATGCAAGTGTCCTTATCTGATTTAATGCATTGTAAATAAAAGACTAAAGAAAAATTGACTGATTTCATTGGTAGATTTAAGCATTTGTATGCTCAGATTTCTTATCATGTTCCTAATATTGATATTCAACATATTTTTATTTCAAATTTACAAAAGGATATTAGAGATAAGATTCTGTTTACTGAATTTACCTCCTTTCAACAATTATGTGCAGCACTTCACCATTATCAATTACAAGTGAGCCAGTTTGAGAGCAACACTCTAATGGCTCCTGTTCCAGTTGATAAGAGTGATAATGCTCCTAATCCCAATAAGTTTCAAAAACCTAACAACTATGTAAAGATAAATAAATAGACAAATACGGTTGTTGATAAAGTTGTGGCTGCTTCCAATAGTGCTTCTGCATCCACTACTTTCCGTATGAATCGCATGTTTACTCCTCTCTTTGAAAATTTTCATTCTATAATGAGTAGGTTGTTAAGTGCTAGTATTACTTTACCTCCTATTCAACCTCTCCTTCCTACTACAATAGCTTCAAAATCCTTTGATTCTACAACTTTTTGCCAATACCATTGCCAGAATGGCCATGACATTGAGAAATGTTATTCTCTAAAGCATAAGATTCAAGACTTAATTGATTCTAAAGCTTTGTCTATTGATACTCTTGATGGTAGTGGAAACAATCATGTTTCTCCTCCTAACCGGAACCTTCAAATCTATACCAATCCTTTACCTACACATGATACTAATACTATAGCTCAACCATCTTCTGTAGACATTATTTATGATTCAAAGATGGAGGCTCTCAATAACATTGTTAATCATGTGGAG
>MU216774.1:143251-242246 GCA_018584345.1 Thuja plicata | reverse complement strand
TCTTAATTTTATTCATGATGGAGAAGTTAAGACAATTAATCATAGTTTGTATCAACCATCTAGGCCTAGAGATTGTGCTACTCTTGATTTATTTTGGCCTTCATTACCTAACTCATGCCCTCCTCACTCTGATCATCTCTTTCTCTCATATCAAGCCTACAAACATTGCAAAATCGCAGAGTTAAGTATGCCTCAGATTGATTCCAACCGTGGTCTTTTGCCTACTCCTGCCATCCCTCCTTTATCCATTAATACTAATACAATTAATCCCACATCTACACTTCCATTACCACCTATTGAAACTCCTCCTATAGAACCTATGAAGGAACCTATTGTTATTCCTCCTAGTTCTCACAATATATCAAGCAAAGTGAAATGTAACAAATCTGCTAATGAATGTCATAAGAAGCGTAGAACCCATGCTAGAGCCCATGCTTCTATGCTCAAAAAATATTTACCTACTTTTGATCAACCTATGCCTGATGCAGTCAATATCACTATTCATGATGATAAGACCAATGATTATGATGATCCTATTTGCATCTTGGATCCTATTTCTATCAACCTTGATGAGGAGGACACTCTTGATGATCCTATTAATCTTAGTGATGAATATGAGACCATTGATCTTGATAATGATTTGCCTCATATGCTTACTACTCAATTAACAATCACACTTAGTATTGAACAATGCAATTCTCAAGAGGATCCTTGTTTGGAACTGGCTATCATTCCTACTATATTGGATATAGTCCCTCTTGCAAGTTGCCCATCTACCCTAAATAACATCAGCCAAGATGGGGAAGGTTGACAACATGCTTGATTGGCTCACCCTTTATGGTAGCCCTGTTTGTGTTTATATGTTGTAATGTGCTTCCCCTGTAATGTGTTTCTAAATGTTTGTTAGATTCTTTTATATGACCCTTGTTACTCTGTTGGTATAAGGTGATAAAAGAATTGCAACTATTGTTCAATTCTTCTATATGTATCTACATTCTTCTATATGTTGTTTCATGTTATGTTGTACTTGTGCTATTGTTTGTAAATATTTTCCTTGTACAATCTTCTTGGATCTGCGACATGGTAGCACTAATTATTTTTGGTCTCTAGGTTATGATTCGAAAAGATTCCTCTTCATAATTTTTAAGTTTCTTTCCTCCTTTGTGATTGTAGTTCTACTTTCTTTGGTGAATGATGTTAATTAATTTTCAATAATATCATATGTATATGTACATATTATCTTATGAACATACTAACCCAAGATTAGGTAGATCCCTTTGTGTTCTTGTGTATGTTTATGTTTTATTTCTCATGATTTGTTCACTTTCGGGGGCATCTTGCAGTGGAAACGTAATCTGTAGAGTTGCTTATGTTTCCATTAAAATCATTGCTCCTGTTAAAGTGTTAGCAATGACTTTAATGTGGGGGCATACACTCTACTCACTTTTTGCACACACACAAATTCAAAATAGTTTTCAAAATATTTAAAACTTTTTCCCTTTATGGATTAAAAGAACCTAATCCTTAAAGCATGGTATTTAAAAATTTTTCTGTTTATAGATTAAAAGAAACTAATCCTTAAAGCATGGACATATTTTTACATTTTTTTTTTTAGGATCTCTTGATCCCTCCAGTTTAAATTTACATAGATCTCTTGATCCCTCCAGTTTTCAATTTACAAATACTTTGATCCCTTTAAGAACGGATCTCCCTGATGGGTTGACTAGTGAGTAGCCACATTCACTAGGCAGTTCAACTCCATCTTTCTAGCTACACCTTTGTGTGGTTCACAATGGGACATAAGTTCTCATTGGGCGAGATAATCACACTCTTTTTCTCTTTTCTTAACTAAGTGATGTCTCTCTTATCAGGATCTTAAGGATGATAAGGACTCAAGTACCTTGGGGGCTTGAGGGTTTCTTTATCCCTTTTTGATTTTAATAAGACTGTCTTTTCTGTATGTTCTCCTTTACCAAGAGTTTATGTTGAACTCATACTCTTGCTAAAGTGGGCGCTAAATGTATAGTCAAAAAATGGAAGCACTTCCATAGGAGACTGGTTTAGCCTTCTGAGTGAGTAGTTTGGGGTCATGACAAGTGCCTCTAAATGGGTTCCTGATCTTGACATGGCTTCCCCCTGACCTACCTTTCTAACCTCCATTTCCTGACCTAAATTCTACATTCTGGGTCTCTGACCTGTGATCCTAGGATCTGAGGACAGGGTTGACCTCCTAGGACAGGGTCAACCTTGACCCTGCCCTAGGATAGGGTTGACCTTGACCCTATCCTAGGATAGGGCTGACCTTGACTTTGTTCCAGGGTCCAAATCGCAGGAACTTTTGGTTTCCAGGATGTTGGTCTTCACAAAAAGTTCATTCCCGCTTCCGGGTTGGCTATTTCAGGTTTTGAATTGGTTGATTCCTAAATTATATTTAATATTGGTCCTCTCCTAGGGGTAAAGGCTTAAATGATGATTTAGTTATCCTATGTAGGCCTCCTTAGAAGATTGTGCCCTAATTTCATATAAAAGGGATCCTTCTCCTCTCATTTTCTCTAACCACGATCAAGCAATTGAAGTCTTCTAATCAAGCATCAGGCATCCTTATGAAGTGAAGTCCAAGCAAACAATTAGGAAATATTTGAAGCAAGCATCCATAATTCTCAAGTATCCATTTGCATGAAGGGGATCCATTGAAGGCCATTTAAGGATTCAAGCCAAAAAGTGCCCTTTTGGTGATCTCTTTATTCATCTTCTTCCAAAGCCCTTGTAAAATTCAAGAATCCATTCAAGACTTGGAGTTAGAGATATAAAAGAAAGAGATTGAAGACATCCTTCTATTCTACATTCCATGTTTTGAAGCATACTTGTGGATCCATGGATTCAAATCCGCCACAAGGACATTACAAGCAAGGTGAATTTATGTGTTTACTTTGTTTATCTCTGCAATTTCAATTACATTATAAGGTTAATTCCAAAACTAGGGTTTGACAAATTCAAACCCCTTTACCCCAACAAACAAACATTTTTCTTGTAGGTACAGGTTCAGGACTGTAAATCTGTGGCCAGATCTGGATACCCTTTTCAGATTTCTTTCAGACTGTACGAACAGGGACACTTTCAGAGTTGAGCAGATCGAGTTGGCAAAATTGGTACAGGGTCAACCTTTTTCATAAGCTGACATCAGAATGGAAAAATATTTTTGGGTTTTGTCCATCTCTCTGTTTCAGTTCAGTATCAATGTCAAAATATCTAGAAACAGTCTACCGATCTCAAAAAACAACAATCTTTAATCTGCCATTTTTAAGGTTGGTACTTTCTCCCATTCTTTTCAATTACTATCATTAATCATATTAATCAATCAATTTACATAATTTAAGATCCCCTTTCTTGGTCTCTTTCCAAATATTGGATTCATTTACTAACCCTTTGGAATTGATCAAAATTGGATCTCCTATTTGTGTATTTGAGGTTGAAAGAAAGGAGCATCTTATCTTCCCTTAATCACAATTAACAATTCAAACCCTCTTCTTAAACCATAATTTGCTTCCTTTACATTTTAGTAACATTCAACCAACACATTAACTCACATCCCAACATACATACATAGACATAATAAATATGTTTTTTTTTTTGTTACAACTGGAATAAGAGGTATACATTGAAGAACTTGAAGGTTTTGTTGATCCTACTCAAGAAAGCATGGTATGTAAGTTACGCAAAGCTTTATATGGACTAAAAAAACATTGAGAGAATGGTATAAAATAATATACTCATATATTATCATTATTGAATTTATTAGAAAAAGTGATAACATAAATTCGTATTTGAAAGGAAGAAATGATGATAAGACTCTTATTGCTGAAATTTTTGGTGATGATATTATATTTGGAGGTAATGATATCTTATGAAAATCATTCGCTGATGAAATGAGGAAAGAATTTGAAATGTAAATGTTTGGAGAGATCAAATTTTTTCTTGGCTTGCAAATTTTACAACATGCTAAAGGAATCTACATCACTCAATCCAAATACATCAAGCAAGTACTAAAGACATTCAGAATGGAAGAATCAAAACCAGTCAGAACACCTATGGTGACATGATGCAAATTGACAAAGGAAGATAATACACCTAAGGTAAATTAGACATTGGAAAAATCTATGATTGAAAAATTGATGTATGTTGTACACACAAGACCAGATATTGCACACAAGACCAGATATTGCACATGCGGTTGGAATTGTAGAAATATTTTTTGCTAATTTCCTAGAGAGTCACATATGACTATTGTAAAGAGAATATTTATATATTTGAAGAAAACTGAATATTATGGATTGTGGTACAAGAGAAAAGGAAACTTTGAACTCAAAGTTTACACAAATGTTGATTGGGCTAGAAATATAGATGATAGAAAGAGCACTACTAGTGGATCATTCTTTGTGGGAGAAAGATTAGTTACATGGATATGTAAAAAGCAAGGATGCATATCATAGTCAACTGTAGAAGCAGAATATGTTGCTGGTGCTGCAAATTGTTTGAATATTGCAGGGATAAAACAAATTTTGAAATGAATGAATGAGGAGATCACTAATCAAGTTGTAATTTATTGTGATAACACTAGTGCAGTAAATATTTCAAATAATCTGGTGATGCATGCAAAAACAAAGCATATAGTCATCAAATATCACTACTTGAGGGAACAAGTACAAGAAAAACAAGTGACACTGGAATATGTACAATCAAAAGAACAACTAGTTGACATATTCACCAATCCCTTACCAAAGGATATATTTGAGTACTTGAGGAATGGACTAGGGGTTTGTCCCTTGTCTATCGGTCACTATGTTGACTAGGAGGTTGTATAGACCTGCATGTAATCATAATATTAATCATTTTGATGAAAATATGAACTGGACTAAAAAGGCATATTAGTATACTACAAGGTACTTACTCTACTAAACCAAAAACCAAAGATATTTTTTGGCTAATGAAGAGATGTATATTCTTTGTTGGCATTTCTGTGAAAAGGAGAGACAATTCAATGAAATATCTATCCACTGCAAGGGATATAAGGAGACAAGAGAAAGGGAGAGAAAAGAGGAATCTATCCATTTAAGGGAGAGAAGAAAAAAAATGTCAAATCTATAGGGAGAGTCTGCATGGTGAGTTTATTAATGCTAAAACATATTTTAGCTATGGAGAGCTACATCATTTTGCATACGGTTGTAGAATAGAAGTTTGGTAATCTATGGCACTTTCATATTTCAAATTGTGTTTCCATCAATGCCAACTGGAGAGACTGATGAACTACAACTGATTGTATATTTGAAGTCATTTTGTTGATGATCAATAGAGTTACATATGTGATGATATACATTAATCAGTTAATGTATTGTCATTGATGTTAACTTATTGTATTATCATTTTGGTAACAACCATCTTTTATGAGCTAAAGATCTGGAACAAAGTTTATGTGGTCTGTAATTTAAGAGTTATGTATACACTGAGTAACAATGAATACCGAGTAAATAAAATGTATATTGAGCACAATGTTAATCAATCTAGAGATCTTTGTCACATCACAGTTTTGACCAAGAAATAAATCAAATCGAGGCCGACTAAAATGATGAGCTAGAAAATTGTTGATTCTGAGGTAAATGATAAGGTTTGTTATGAAGATCTACTGACTATGAAAATTCAAGGATGATCAAAAAAAGAAGATCTAAAGGATGGAAATTAAATGAGTTATGATGTCTATATAAGAGACAATAGATTCATTATGAACCATATACTAATGTGCATACATGCAAATTTCATGCATAACTGATCAAACTAGTTGAAGACAAAAATGAGCATTTATGCAGACAACACCAAGCAAAAGAGGAAAGAGCATTAACCGAGAAGAACAGAGTATGAAGAATTAGAGGAACTAGAGTGAATAAATTTATCAAATTTATTATGTACTTAGCATAGATATAAAAATCTGCAAACAAAGTTTTATTTGAATCAGATCATTATTGTATCAGTTTAACCATTGTTACAGATAAATCTCTTCACCGAGTATGACTCGAAAGTCTTTATTATGATATTCAAATGAATGGTGAGTGTTTTCTTGTTGACTCCAGAGTGAGTGAATGGTCAAGGAGAAATGTTAATGATAAATTTTATAAACAATTCATATTTAACAGTGTGCATTGTAACCTTTAATAGGGTTGGCTCTTAACCGAGCTCACTTCAGAAGAGTGAAATATTTTGGGTTACCATTCCTAGGTGGTTTTTCCCTTATCAGGGTTTCCATGTTAAAAATCTATTTGTTAATGTGTATGATTATTGTGGATAGTTATTTTTCTGTTTACATTACTTTATATGCATTGATCGGTAATCTCCCTATTGATTTACTACTACTCGATAGACTACTTGGTAGTTGGGTAGTTGATAAGTTTGAAGATCATAGTTTATTTCACTTAGTTGAAATATATATTTGAAATTGTTGCTATATACATCTGGGAGAATTTGGGACTGTATGAAAACTAATTGACCCCTTCTTAATTATCTAACAGTATATTGGGAACTCTTAATTGGCTGACCTAATCAATTATTGTAATAGGGTATATATGAGAGATCTTTTATTATTAAAAGAGGTATGTATACAAGAGGAAAATTAAGTGATTGAGAAACCTTGAAGCATGGAGCTTGATTTTCTATTGGATGTAGAGCAGAGGATGTGATTATGGTACATCATTGGAACTAACCAAGCAAAGACAGTTTCTATTAGACAGTTCACTAGAATGTATACTTTCTATATACACTTGTGTTTTAGAGTATAAGTATTTGAGGGTGGCTTTAACCTTATTTAGGCAGTGTGCTTGGGCAGTTAGCGTACTGTTGCTCTTGAATCCTAATAGGGTGTTTCCTTTAACAATGACTATATATTTTAATGTATAAATAAGCTCCTATCAAGGCTAAATATTTTAATAGTGACACTATGCTCTCATTACATTATTTTTGGGTGCTAATTTCCACTTAATTTTTACCTTTAAAAGGGTTTCCTCAACAACAAAGGATTGTGTTATTGTGTTGGAATTTACATTGTTATCATTTGGATTAAATTTTTGCTTTATAAATTTTAATGTTTAATAATCTTCCTCACAACTGATTCACCCAACTCTCAGTTGTGTTAGTGGACTATTATTCTTAAAAATTGGTATCATAGCAATACACATAGTACCAGTAGATTTGATACAAATTAAATCAGCCAATTAAGCTACTGGATGAATTATAACTGATGTTTACTTGTTATAGGTACCATGTGTATCTTAGCAAGGGGTTAAATAATTACTTGTATAATGGGAAATCTATACTGACAATGTGTTTCTTGTTGATGGACTTAAGCATAATTTGTTGAGTGTTAGACAGATAGTGGACAAGGGTTATCAATTGAAATTCATTGTTAGGAATTTTTTTTTATTAAAAGTAAGTCAGGAGAATTGATCACATCTGGTACTAAATCTAGAGGTAATGTATTTAAATTAAATACATCTTATGCTTCTTGTTTTGTTGCGAAGGTTGATGATAGTTGGTTATGGCATAGAATATTTTTTCTTGTTAACTTTGATAATATTGTGAAGGCAAGTATGAATAATGAAGTTAGAGATCTCCCTAAGATTTTGAAACCATCTAACACTATATGTAGAGAGTGTCTTATGCTGAAGAAGAATAGAAGCAGTTTTAAAATAAAATCTTACTCAGTGAAAGGGAAGTTGGATCTGGTACATATAGATCTATGTGGTCCTACAAGAACAAGATCTTACTATGGTTAAAGTTACTTTATAATTTTTTTTTATGAATTTTGTAGGATGATGTGGTTTACATATCTGAGACAGAAATCAGAGGCATTTGAAAAATTTGAGATATTCAAAGAGAAAGTTGAGAATGAATCAGGTTTGAAGATAAAATGTTTGAGATTAGATAGAGGTGGTGAGTTTACTTCATATTTTTTTAATACCGACTACGAAGAGAATGTAATATATAGAAAGACACCTGCTCCTAGGACACAACAACATAATGGGATAGCAGAGCTATGAAATAGAACAATATTCAATGCTACTAGAACTATTTTGCTGGAAGGAAATGTATCACATGTTCATTGTAGAGAAGCTATTGGTACTACTATGTACACCTTGAATAGAATTCATATCAGAGAAGGTAGAAGTGAGACTCCTTATTAATTATGGTTTAATTGTACTCCTACTGTAAAATATTTCAAAATATTTTGAAGTAAATTCTATATCAAAAGAGATGATGAGATAGGAAATCTTGATGCTAGAAGTGATGAAGGTATCTTCCTTGGTTATTCCACTAAGAGAAAATCCTATAAATGTTTCACTCTTACGTTTACGAAGATGATTGAAGGTAATAATGTGAGGATACATGAAAGGTTTTAGATTCAAGAGAGAATGTATGACTCTGATCAGACTACAAAGATTAAGGAGGTCACTGTTGATCCTAAAGAGCACTTGGAGATTGATAATGAGATCGAAGTATGTCAAGATGAATCAAATAAGCTTACTGAAACTCCTAAGAATCTAAGGTATGTTAATAAGAACCATCCTAAAGATTAAATAATTGGTGATGCAAATAGAGGAATGATGATAAGATCAAAATTAAGAGATGAAATTTGTTTGATTTCTCAAGATGACCCAAAATATGCTAATGAGGAATGTAGAGATGAATATTGGACTAACGATATGTAGGATAAATTTGTTGGATGATGATGTAATTGGTAACTACTGATGCTATTGGCATTCATGTTTTGTCACCAAAGTAAACATATGTTTCTGTGAAGGAAGTACAGACTTGTTATGATGATTGAAATAAGTGTACGGATATTGTACAAATGAGTTATGTTGGTGGAATGTTATTCCTAATAATTGGTATTAGAGCTACTAGTCCTTAGAGAGAATTCTTAACAGCTTGAGGTGATCTTGATGATGAATTACTATAGAAAGGATAGTCAGAAGCTTGATCTTGAAAATCTTTGACAGTTGGAAGATGAAGATGAGAGCACATTTTCTATTCATGGGAATCGACTACTGGATGATTAATAAAAGAAAATAAAATATGAAAGATGAGGATGAATTAGATAAAGCTACTAAAGATGAAAAAACATATTTTCATGTAACATGGTCAGAAGGGAAGAATTGATCAGCTCACTTTCTGAAGGTGAATTCATAGAGGTAAAATACTTAGATTTTGCACATGAAATTTGGACAAAATTGGAAGCACTATATGAAGGAGATAAGTTTAAAAAATAGGCAAATTTATAGAATTGGAAGGAAAATATGGAAAAATTGAAAATGAAAGATGATGAAAACATTAGAGAATATTCACAAAGAAAGATTGAAATTGTTATTGGCATCAGGAATGCTAGAGGTAGTTATAGTGAGGAAGAAGTGATTGAGAAAATTCTCAAATCCCTTACAGATGTATACAAAACTAAAGTAAAATCTATAAAAGATATTATACCTTTGACACCTAACTTCAATAAAGAGATGTTGAATTGGAAAGTGACTACCTTTGAGGCCGTAGAACTGGTAGATTCTCTACATAAATTTGAGTTAGCATTCAAGGTGACTATGCATGGAAAAATAACCTTACTAGGAATTGCAAGAACTAGCAATAGTGACCTGAGAGAAGAGCTTGGAGGATATGCTAACAAATAGGAACACATACAAGAAGAAGAAAGGAAGCTAGACAAATTTGTAGCCCTGATGATTGCTGGAAGAAAAAAGAGAGGTAAGGGTAAATTTGAAGGAAATTTACCTTTGAAATGTTTTTTATGCGACAAGATAGGGCATTTTGCCTCTCGATGTCATATAAGGGTTCCAATCACAAACCTAAGTTTTATAAATCTAAGTATCTAAAGGACATGGAATGTTATTATGCTAGTGGAAGTTTTTTTGATGATGAAGATATTGACTATGATTAGATTGGATTTATTGCTATTAAGGATGATCAACCTTTAGATGAAGAAAAATCCTTGGTATCTGGTGTTTAAAAGAAATCTGAATAGGTTCTTGATCATGCTTGTTCACATCATATGACTGGAGATAAAAAAAAAAAATCTTAGTCTGAAAAGATATGATGGTGGTATTGTAAGATTTGGTGACTATACTCCTAAGCTTATCATTGAAGTTGGATCTATTTCTTTGGATGGAAAACTAATACTGATAATTTATTGCTTGTTGATGGACTTAAGCATAATTTGTTTACTATTGGAAAACTATTGGATAAGGGTTATCAATTGAAATTCAATGATGGGAAATGTTCTATCAGAAGTAAGGAAGGAGAATCGATTGCATCTGGTACTAAATATAGAGGTAATTTATTTGAATTAAATACATCCAAGGCTTCTTGTTTTATCACAAAGGTTGATGATAGTTAGTTATGGCATAAAATATTTTGTCATGTTAACTTTGATAATATTATGAAGGAAAGTATGACTAATGTTGTAAGATATCTACCTATGATTGTGAAAACATCTAACATTATGTGTAGAGAGTGTATTATGGGCAAGCAGACTAGAAGTAGTTTTAAAAGAAAATCTTACTCTGTGAAAGAAAAGTTAGATCTGGTAGATACAGATCAGTGTGGTCCTAAAAGAACAAGATCTTACTATGGTGAGAGGTATTTATACCTTTTTTTGATGATTTTTCTAGGATGATGTAGGTTACATACTTAATAGAGAAATCTGAGGCATTTGATAAATTCAAGATATTCAAAGCAAAAGTTGAGAATGAATCACGCTTGAAGATAAAATGTTTGAGACCAGAGAGATATGGTGATTTTAATTTATACTTGTTTAATACCTACCATAAATAGCATGGAATATACAGACAGACATCTGCTCCTAGAACACCACAACAAAGCAAAAGAATAAAATAATATTAGATGCTACAAGAACTATGTTACTGGAAGGAGATGTATCACATGTTCATTGGAGAGAAGTTGTTAGTACTACTATATACACCTTGAACATAATTTAGATCAGATAAGGTACAAGTAATAGTCCTTATGGATTATGGTTTAATCATACTCCTACTGTCAAATATTTTAGAATATTTAGAAGTAAATTTTATATAAAAAGAGATGATGAAATATGGAAGGTTGATCCTATAAGTGATGAAGGTATCCTCATTGTTTATTCTACTACGAGAAAAGCCTATAAATTTTTCAATTTGAGATTTAGGAAGTTCGGTGGAGGAGCACCTTAAGGTCTTGTAGAGATATTTAAAGAATTTTGGCTTGTAGGTTGGTTTAGCCAACCACCAACGTAATAAGGACTAAATATAAAGTCCCAAGAGTATTTTTGTGTGTCTAGAGGTAGGAGTGTTTAGGGGTTAGGGTTTGAAGTGATAAATTAGGATCTAAGAACTTAAGTTCTAAAAAGTCAACAAATGGGTCAAAGGTTGACCAAAACTCCAAAAAGGAGTGGAACTTGTGATTTTGGTATTTTTAAGTGTTTTAAGGTCTTATGAAGTGGTTTAGTATCAAGTTGAGCCATTGGAAGTAGTGGTTTGTCAATTGAGAAAAAGTTGTAAAAGTTTCTCATGACAACTTTTCAACTTTGCAAAGTTGTCATGACAACATTTCCTAAAAACTAGGAAAGGGCTTTAATGGTGCCCAAATCCAAACATAAGGGTCAAAACATGATGGGATAGGATATATAAGTTTGAAGAAACCCTAATCTTAAATTTGGAAGTGACATTATATGGATTGTGAGTTGAGAAGCAAATTTTTGTTTATGTTTTGGTAATAGAGCCTTGATTTGGTCATTTAATGGATTAAATGACATGAATGAAAGCATTGAGACTTCATGTTTTGATATTTAGAAGTTATTTGTGGAGTTATTTTTGTAGATTGTTACTTCCACTATACATTGTGTAAATTCCTTGAGTTTCACTATTTTGCTAGTCTTTTCAGGGCAATTCTTATAGATATGTGTCCCTCTTGAGTTACCATCATTCAAAATATATGGCCACTTGGAATCAATTAGGAGAAAACGTAGATATTGTAAATATGTGTTTTGGGGTGGGTCTGTGGATGTAGGAGATCTTATTTTTCTAGTAAGTCATAGGCAAGTGCAGTGACATTTTGGATAGTGGCTTGTGCAGAATAGTAGCATGGAAAGATGCTAGATGGATTGGATTGAACCAATCAATAGTGGTTGAATGTATAGGTGAGTTTCCCTAATAAATAAATGAAAGGAGAGGATTGGGGGAGTTGTTTAGAGAAACCATTCAAAGTAAAGAAACCAGACTAGTGAACATAGTCCTAAAACCCTTAAAAATAGGGGTTTGGTGAAATTCCAATGTAAAGACAGGGTGGGGGTCTAAAACCTAGAAACTCCTAGAGCCTAGGATAGAACTATAAATAATCCATATTTTTTTAGAGGTTTGTTAAGGGAGTTTGTGAAGAAATCCAAGAAAACTAGTTTCTAAGAGGCCTAATTGACCAAAAAGGCTACAAGGCCTCAAAACAAGAAAACTAGGAACCTGATTGAAATGTAACGAAGAGATCCATCAAAGTGGGTCATAATTAGTTGAAAGTGACCTAGAGATGGTCAATAATCCCATTCCTATTGCCAAGGTTAGATTGGAGTCAAATTGGCTAAGATAGGCCAATGGGTGCATAGTTGAAAGGAGGACTAGAAGGGAGTTTTAAGTTGGTGGAGAGATTTTAAGTGGAGAAGGGGCTCATAGGAGAGTCCTCTGGTTAGGTTAGTGATAGAAACCCTAGGAATACTGAAGAAAGGTTCTTGGAAAGAGAAAGAAAGTTGTTATAATTTAGATCTCTCTATAAAAGTGGTATTAGAGCTATTGAAAGGCTTGGGAGGTAGATAGTATATGATAGAGAGAAGTGAGTCCATTAGAGAAAGCCCCATGGTGACCAATGTAGAATTGGAAAGGGATTTGTCAGAATAGAAATTTAAGAATATAATTCTTTAAGAAGCTATGGAGGAGATGAAGATAAAGTTGGAAGAAGTTGCAAAGGCAATGAACATGATGAAAGAACAAATGGGAGAGAATAAAGATAAGGGAAAAAGTCAAGTTGGAGAGGAGGAAAAACCAGAACCTAAACCTCCATTACCCCAGGAACAATTCCTCGAAGCCCTTAAGGCACTAAGTGGCAAGACATTAGAAGGAATTCCAGTATTCTCTAGCAAGATGGATGCAGAATATGTTATGGAATAGATTATGGGTATGGGAAATCACTTTGAATGTGATTGGATTATAGAGGCACAAAAGGTGAAGATAGCCAAATCAAGGCTAAGAGGACAATCATTAACTTGGTGGAAGTTCTTGCAAGAAGAAAGAGAAAGGGAAGGAAAGAAGCCAATAGCTAATTGGAAGGCTATGGTGGCTAAGGTGAAGGAGAATTACTTACTAGAAAATTATGTCATCCAACTACATAAGAAGAGGCAAAATCTCAGAAAGAAATATTTAGATGTGGCATCCTATACCGAAGAGTTCCAAAAACTTTGCCTTAGGTCAAGGGTACAAGAGACAGAAAGAAAAAAAGTTGCTAGGTATCTTAATGGAATAAGGTGTAATATACAAGAGGAATTGAACCTCTTTACCTTAACTTCTATCCATGGGTATTTTTTAATGGCCCTTAAGGTGGAATAAAAACTCAAAAAGAAACAAGATTCTAACTCTAGGGGAAGAGGAAGAGATAGAGACTCTAGAGGAGGACATAGAGGTGGTTATAGTGGAAGGAAAAGTGATACCAGAAATATTGGAGATTCTAGGGTTGTTGAACAAAACCATGAGACCAATAATTGAGGAGGATATAATAGAGGTAAAGGATTTCACAATGGTGGAAGAGGGAGATCAGGTGGGTTTGGAAGAAGCTCACATTTTTCTTCAATGAAATGTTACTATTGTGGCCAATTGGGTCTCTCTGCCTATAGGTTTCCGCACAAGCCAACAACTTCATAAGGGGAGAAGAAGATTGCATATGTGCAAGAGGAGGACATGACCAAATAGTTTGAGCTAAGATTGGATTTAGAGAAGAGAGAAAACTTGACGCTTAGAAGGATTTTTATCAAACAACCTACAAAGGATGAGCACAAAAAAAGGAGGGCTCTTTTTAGGGTCAAGGGAAGATATGTTGGGAAAGTGTGCAGAGTTATAACAGACTCTGGATCTACTGATAATGTGATCTCAGAGGAAGCAGTACAAAATCTCAAAATTGGTGAAGATACCTCATGTGTGTCCCTACAAGGTAACTTGGTTGAATAAGGGACAAAATAATTGGCAATTATCAAGACAAAATAATTTTCTATATACTACCAATGGATGCATGCCATTTTTTGCTTGGTAGACCATGGAAATTTGACAAGGAGGCACTTCACCATGGCAAGGAGAATAAATACTCATTCAAGAAGAATGGAGTGACTTATAAAATATAGTCTTTGATAGAGGAAGAAATAGTGAAGAAGAAGGACTACAATACCCTTCTAATGAGTGGGAAAGAATTCCTAAAGGAAATGAAGGAGGAAGGAGAAATTGGCTATGCAATTTTGATGAAGCCAAAAGAGGAAGAGACACCTAAATTGTCACCTATGCCTACAGAAGTAAAGTAGTTGTTAGAATAGTTCCAAGAAATAATTGGTGAAGAGAATCCAAATACACTACAACCAAAGAGAGAGATCAGTCATCAAATTGACTTTGTGCCAAGCGCATCATTTGCTAACAAGGTTGCCTACAAAATGACACTAGAGAAGGATATGGAGATAGCAAGGCAAGTTAAATAACTTTTTGACCAAGGGATAATTAGAAAGAGCATAAGACCATTTTTTTTCCAATGTTGTTGGCTCCTAAAAAGGAGGCAGGTGGAGAATGTGTACTAATTCTAGGGCAATAAATAGGATCAGAATAAGATATAAATTTATAATTTATAGAATAGAGGATTTAATGGATTGGTTAGGGGGTGCTAAGTGCTTTTCAAATATTTATTTAAAAAGTGGTTACTATCAGACTAGAATGAAATAGGGGGATGAGTGGAAGTCAGCCTTCAAAACCACAGAGGGGTTATATGAGTGGTTTGTAATGCCCTTTGAGCTTACCAATGAACCTAGTACTTTTATGAGGGTTATGAATGACATCTTAAAGGACTATATAGGGGTATTTGTTGTAGTATACCTAGATGACATCATCATCTTTAGAAAAACAAAAGAGGAGTACATGAAGCACCTAGAACTTGTTTTGAATAGGTTACAAGAAGAGAAGCTCACCACAAATCTTGAAAAGAGTGAGTTTATGAAACAAGAACTAGTCTACCTAGGATTTTTAGTATCACAAAGTGACTTGAAGATGGAAAAGAGTAAATTTGAAGCCATCTTTACTTGGCCTACACCCAAGATAGGGACTCAAGTGAGAAGCTTCCATGGCTTGGCCCTATTTTACAGGAAGTTTGTGAGGAGATTGAGTTAAATTTGTGCACCTTTCCTAGATACCATCAAGGGTGGAGTTAAGACAAAAAATTTATGGACCAAGGAAGCCAATGAAGGGTTTGAGAGATTGAAGAAAGAGATAGCCACCCAGCCAATACTAGTTTTACAAATTTTTGAGAAGTTATTCATTATGGAGTGTGATGCTAGCAATTATAGAAGTGGGTGTAGTACTAAGCTAGGAAGGAAGACCAGTAGGATTCTTTAGTGAAAGGCTTAGTGAAGAAAAATCTAGGTACTCATCTTATGATATAGAGATTTATGCATTGATGCAAGCTCTTAATAAGTGGAGGCACTACTTTTTTCCAAAAGAGTTTCTGGATACACTGATAACTAGGCCTTAAGCTACATAAATACATAGGACAAACTTAGTTTGAGGCGTATAAAGTGGATGGAGTGTCTACAATCTTACACTTTTACTATCGAGCATAAGAAGGGGGTAAATAAAAAGGTAGCGAATGCCCTTAGTAGGAGATTTCTTACCATATAAGAGATGCAGTTATAGAGTACAGGGATTGAAGGATTAAAAGTTCTTTATGAAGGAGATTCAGATTTCTCAGAGATTCATGAGGTATGCACTGATTTTGAAAATCATTTTCTATTGACGAGACTCTTGTGACCGGGTTCACCAACAGAGGTAAGTTGTCACCAGGTACCAGGGTACCCGCCAACTTCACCTATAAAGGTTCTCTAGAGAAATGAGATTCCCCTCGCATCTAAGAATGTGAGAGTCAGGTCTCGATGGTGTGGGGCTCAGTTGGGAGATGTGACTATTTTTGAGGGGGATAGATGGTTATCTTCAACTCATTCTCTCTAGGGATTCAGGAAGGTGAGGTTTCTCCAAGCATGTTTACACTTAACAAATAAACTGAAAAAGATCCTGCAGGGTTAGAAATATTTCATCTACCTATAGTCATGCCAAACATTCAAAACATCAACAATACTCTAACACACTATACTAAATACTGAAGAAACATACAACCATCAGTTCATATTTCATCAATAGCAAGGGAAAGGAGGTCATTGATATACTTTAAGTGTTAGAGTAAAGGACATGAAGAACACAAAGCATAAAATACCGTTAACCTAGAAGACAGAATGCCAACAACATCATTGCAAGAACTCTTCCTTCTTCATTAACATTTCTTCCAGCAAGCACTAGTGCATGGTACAATAGTGGCTCCAAGTGAGCATCTGACTACTTGAAAGCATAAACTATGGAGCATTGAGCTCTGCATTTGAGAAATGAAAAACTACTTTTATATTACTATGGACTACAAAATAATCAATTTCATTGACCCTTGGAATGGGCCTGAACTTACTATTTATACACATACACTTTTAACCCTAACCCTAACTTATGTTACACTATATAATAAAATACATTATCTAGTGGCTGGTACTACTTGTGCTACTCTACAAAAGACCTAGAGATGGAGTAGGCCTATCATCTCAGAAGAAAAAGATGAGGTGGAGTGGAAGAATCAGCCTCAAGAAGAGAGCCAAGAAGAAGAAAGAGGAAAACTGATCCCCCAGGTATCAAGGCTACATGCCTCATAAATTGGAAAAGTGGTGCCCTGTCTCCAATGCGCCAGGTGTAACGTTGAATCAGTGCCTTGGGAAGACCATCTGTCAAAAAACCTCTTGCCAATCTATCATGCCTTGATGTAGCCATCTACCTTCTGACAACCATTATTAACTACTTTGAAAGTGACCGGTTGGCCTTGGGGACCAGGACATGAATCCTTGAAAGAATACAAAATGTAGGATCTGGGACTTCTGGATCCTAGAACTTACATTCCAAAAGAATAAAGAATACAAAACACTTAGGCTTTCCCAGGCACCCGGAGAAACTTTATTGTTGCTTACTATCATTGAAGGTCTGGAGGAGATGAGAAATTCCATCTTCATCGATGTCTTTAAGGCCAGCCCACTGGTATTTGGCCACTTCAATCTATTCTCCCAGGTCTGGAACATTTCCCTTAAATTCATCAGCCATCTTTTCTGCATCATCACCACTGAGTATCATGTGAGTTATTTGCATCATTTGAGCTCCATCTATTCCCTTCGAGGATTGATACCTTGACTCCATTAACTCATCAAACTTCCCCAAGATATACTCCTCTGGTGTGCATTTGTCAGTGCTAAATGGATCAGCTTCAGAGACCTTCGAGACAAAAGACTTATACAAATTAAAAGAATATTGTACTGCATTGATCTTATCCTATCGATTCCCCACCAGTTGCTTGATTACCCCCAATGTGAGGTCAATTCTGGAGTGCTAGGTCCTCACAAACTCAAATGATTCTTCTCCTAAGATTCCAGACTCAGAAATAATCTCCTCTCTGGGACTGATGAGTTCTTCTAACTCAACCTTCCATGCTTGATAATTCTTGATATCCCCCTCCCATATACTGATGGTGGTTTCAGCTTGATGTAAGATGTGGTGGGCCACATATAAATTTGAGAGGGTGGATACTAGGAAACGCTGGACGTTTCCTAACTGCAAGGTGACCCATTCATCAACCGCTTGGGCCTTCTTCTTCATTGCCTATAGTGAGTCTATATCACTTTATGGAAGCATTGCATCCTAAGTAGAGGCCTCTAGAGGAATAATGTTAATAGGCCAGGCCAGCTCAGTAAGTAATCCCATGAGGTTTGCATTTTTCTCCTTTTCTACCTTTAACTTTTGAGCTTCCTTTTCATAGCGAGCCTCTACTACCTTGGCTGCTTCTTTTAATAAGTCTACTTCACCTTTTTTTCCTCTCTTCCCCAGTGACACCTTTGTGATATTATAATCTTTGGCATCAGCCATTGCTTCATCTGCGTCTGGGGAAGGTGTCGCTATTACTATGACTATTTCTCCACCTAGCTTAGTTTGAAGGGTGTGAACTGTCTGGGCTTTCTTAACCTTGGGAGGGTTTTGCACCTAGGCCATCATCTCTACCAAAGAAAGACGAGCTCTAGGTTTTGGTAGGGGTGCCTTTCTCTTCTGAGATTCCACAAACCATTATGGCGAATGGGGTGGCTTTGTAGCAAAAACCTGTTCCTGTAAATTCTCCCCAATGTCCTATTGTGCCCACTCAGTAGTATGAGCCTCTCTTAGCTCCTTCCATGTATCTTCTATCTCACTAGAAATATTTGCTTCGATGGTACCTATATCTTTTTCCCTACCATATGTATCTTTAGCAATATTTGGGTCCTCGTTGGTTTCCCCAGGGTTTTCTTCTTCAACCTGTTGCTGCTCTTCCTCAGCCTTCGTGGCTGGGATGTCCTCCTCCATTGGTACATCCTTAGGTAGTGGGGGAGGCAATTTGCCAAGGTTTAATGTTTGGGCCGCAGTGATTACCTCCCCAAATGTTACCTGCATGAGTAATTCCCACAAGTGATTGGGAATGGAATGTTTGTCATCTTCTTCAAGGCATAGAATGCATGCAACTCCATTATTTGTCTGCAATACTCTAAGAGAATTATCTTGTTCCCATAATGTTTGGGAAACAAGTAAGGTTTCCCAAAGAAGCTGATTACCCTTATGTATGTATGCTGCTAGAATTATATGTAATAATGGCCATAACTTCTGACTAGGTCTATTGCCTCCATAGAGAGGCAGTATCCTGCATCTCAGGTAGGTGTGAGTAGGTTATAGTAAATGAAGGAATCATTTACCCGGTAGAAGCTAGGGAAACTAGACTCCCATTGGATTTCTGGGAAGTAATTCTAGGGAGCCTTCTAACACAGGCCAATCCTGAGCACACCTTCTATGAGTAACCCATTGGTGGTGAGTCATTATTGCAGCAGGGACCAAAGAACATAAGAAGGCATATAAAACTTCCGCTTTTGGGCCACCTGAAGGAGATGGGAATCTACATAGTTGGAAATAATAGTGGCATAGTCAAAGTATTCCCCACTGGTGGTGATGCCAAGACATAATTAGTACATCCACCCTATGAATTCCTGGGTATAGGGCTGCCCGAAGACCCGGGATAGTGCTATCATCCCCATATGGATGCTTTCTTTAAATTTGGACCGGGGGATCTCTAGCTTCATTTTCTTGGGGTCCCTCTTTGGAGTCTTGAGACAATGATTATTCATGTATTGCTAGGCTGCAACCTCCAACTGCTTAAATTATGCTAAGGTATCAGATCTGGTGATGATAGTTGGGTTGTTGAACTGAGGGATCCCCAACCCAACCCATAAAGTTGCAGCGTCGAGAGACACCATTGGGGTGGGATATCCGATTGGTTCTGGGGCTACAAGCATGACAGCCTGGATGGAAGAGTTGTAATGTGCTGCAAGTATAAGAATCAACTCTAGGGCCTACACCAAGCATGGAAAATAGGCAGCCTTGAGAATCCTGGAATCCCTACTGCTAATTGCCAATGGATCCCCAGACTGTTGCTAAATGTACATTATTTTAACTAGGGCCTACATCTCAGCCCACATTCTGACACTGGTGTCAGTAACTAATTGAACTTTGGAATCAACCTTTGATCCCACAATGGTGTTTTCCTTTACTTACTTCATGCTGAGAGGTAATTTCTACAAGGTCCTCTCCATTTTAGATCTTACGGCTAAGCTAGTGACCACCATGGAAGGAAGTTCCTGACTTTTGGGTGATGAAGATGCAAAAGCCTCAGACATTTTAAGTATGTTGTTATGGAAACTTGCAAGGAAAGGTGACCATCAAAATTCATGAAGAAGTATTATTCCAGGATCTAGAGATCTTACCACCATGGTACGTCTTTTCCTGAAAGGTTAGTTTAAGTTAAAAATCCCAGAAAGTATATATATTGTAAACTTAAGAAATTAACCAATATCTGGGCCCGGGGGTCTTAGCATATCTGATGAAATTAAGATGTGGGTTGGGTGAGGGAAAAAGGCCCAGGGTCTAGAAAACTAACTGTTGGAAGATGTGCATGAAAAGTGAGCTGTCAGGCCCACGTAGACATCACATGGCTATGCAATAAATAGGAATTATAGCGATGGCGGCGGAGCCAACTATTCAAATGCGTGAAAAGTAGAGGCCACTTGGACAATTTTGAATTCATCTGTAGGACATAAATGGGTCATTAAGGCTAATTTATGAAGGAGAGAAAAAACCACCTAGTTGAAACCAGCCAAGAGCTGAGTTTCAACCAGGTGGTATTCTACCTTGAACAATCTTGCAAACATGGATGAAAAGTAGATAGAGCATGATGAGCTTGACAAAAGACCAGGTGAATATACAAAAAATATACATCATATTTATAGTAAAGCTAAAAGGTATACAGATGAAAAGTGGAAGGATATACATTAATATACACTACATATACATATATACAAAACACGGAGCAGCTACCTAACAAAACAATGTCAAACATGTACAAGCATACACAATACCTATAGAATATACTACACCTACATAGAGGGCGGGCAACCCTCTGGTAGAGCCAACCCACCAACGTGTGGTGAACCAGACAAAAAAGACATGAAGAAAAATGGGGACAACCAAAATAGAAATGCAAACAAAGCAAAAACAAAGGAAAAGTAGAAAAGTAGAAGAAGAACCAGGAACACCAACCTAGAACTTGAAGAAATACAAGGAAAGAAAGGCTTTCTGAACATTTGCAACAATTTCCACCTTCAAACAATCACCAACCAATACCAAAAACAACTCGCAATTCTTTAGAACAACTCAGAATAGCTCGCTCTTGATTTTCGCTCAAATCACTCTAAAATCACCCTGAAATCACTTAAGTGTTTTAATCGCAGTAATTGTGAAAATGACAGGTGATTCCTATTTATACTCAAGGTGAAAACAAGTTACCTTTCTTTCTGCAAAATATGAAACAGGCTAACCTCCAAACTTTGGGCCTAGGGATTTTGCACGACCATACCCTCTTACAAAAAGAAGACATCGTGGCAGAGAATCCCAGAGTCCAGAGTCTGGTTCCTAGACAAAGAATGACCAACTCTGGGACTGAGTCCCGGAGACACAAGGGACAAGAACAAAAAGCAAAACCAACACTATGGGAAAGAAAACCCAGAGAAGTAAAACAAAGAAACAAAGGAAAAAGAGGAAGGCGAGAGCCAAAAGTAGAAAATAAAAAGGGGGACCCAACATTTTGCACACAAAATGTAGGGATGGAGATGCAAGGCATAACACTTTCATAGTGAAAATGTAGACTATACCTTGTGGAATGGTTTATTGTTTGAAGGTAAATAGTTATGTGTTCTAGGAAGTTCCATGAGGGAGAACCTCATAGAGGAGAAGCATAATGATAGATTAAGTAGACAATTTGGGTTAAACAAGACCCTAGACCAAGTAGAGAGGTTCTATTAGTGGCCTAAAATGCAAAAGGATGTAAGGAGATATTTTGAACAGTGTGGAGTATGTCAGAAGGAAAAGGGGACATCATCAAATGAAGGGCTTTATCACCTATTTCCCATCCCTAATAGACAATGGGAGTGCATAAGTTTGGATTTTGTAGTGGGGTTACACAGGTCTCCAACTAGTTTGGACAGTGTGTTTGCGATGGTAGAAAAATTTAGTAAGATGAGTCACTTTATCCCTTGTAAAACCACACATGATGCTAATCATATAGCCCATATTTTCTTCAAGGATATAGTAAGGATACATAGATTGTCAATGAGCATAGTTGCAGATAGAGATGTGAAGTTTATGGGGCTCTTTTGGAAGACCCTATGGAGAAGGTTAGGCACTAATTTGGTTAATAGCTCTACCTATCATCCTTAAATGGATTTGCAGATAGAGGTAATAAACATGGTACTTGGCAACTTGCTGAGGTGTTTAACAAAAGAATATGGGCAAGGATGGGAACAAGTTATTTCATAGGCAGAATATGCCTACAATGATAGCACAAACCTGACTACTGGAAAGAGTCAATTTGAAATTGTATATGGACTACATCCAAGGGGTATAGTGAAGCTTATATACTTGAAAGGACATGAGAGAATCAGTGGTCATGTAGATGATTTTGCATAGTCAATGAGACTAGTCCATGAGCAAGTGAAGTAGAAAGTAGTGGAGGCTAATCAAAAGTTTAAAGCCAAGAAGGATGAAGGGAGAAGAGAACTACAATTTTAGGTAGGATATTTGGTGATGGTATACTTGAACAAGGATAGGTTATAGAATAAAATACCAAGAAAACTATAGATGAAGAGGAATGGACCCTGTAAGCTGTTGGCTAAGTATGGTCCTAATGCCTAAAAGATAGATCTACCAAAGGATATGCCCATTTCTCCCATTTACAATGTGAAGGACTTGATTTAGTATAAAGGACCATTGATATATGAGGGAGAGTATAGTACAAAGGTGATTAAGTATGTGGAAGAGCTCAAACTACATTTTCAAGTTAAGCCACAAGAGGAGAAGATTCTCGATTTAAGAGTGAAGACTAAGACAAGGAAGAAAGTCTACATGGAACACTAGGTGAAATGGTAACACCAACCAGATTCAAAGAATACATGGATAGTAGAAGGAGACTTCATGAAGCATGTCACAATCATGGATTTCATCACATTGAAGATACCCTAATTTTTCTTGTTGTAGGGGGGGATGGTGCAGGAGCACCTTAAGGTCTTGTAAAGATCTTTAAAGAATTTTGACTTGTACATTGGTTTAGCCAACCAAAAAGGTAATAAGGACTAAATATAAAGTCCCAATAGTGTTTTTCTTGTCTCTATAGGTAGGAGTGTTTAGGCATTAGGGTTTGAAGTGATAAATTAGGATCTAAGACCTTAACTCCTAGAAAGTCAACAGAGTGGTCAAAGGTTCACCAAAACTAAAAAATGGAGTGACACTTGTGATTTTGGTATTTTTAAGTGTTTTAAGGTCTTATGAAGTGGTTTTATATCAAGTTGAGCCATTGGAAGTAGTGGTTTGTCAATTGAGAAAAAGTTGTAAAAGTTGCTAATGACAACTTTGCAACTTTGCAAAGTTGTCATGACAAAATTTCCTAAAAAATAGGAAATGGATTTAATGGTACCCAAATCCCAACATAAGCATCCAAAAATTATGGGATAGGATATATAATTTCTAAGAAACCCTAATCTGACAGTTGGAAGTGGTATTCTACAGATTGTGAATCGAGAAGCAAGTTTTTATCTGTATTTTTGTAACATAGCCTTGATTTAGTCAGCTAATGTATTGAATGGCATGAATGAAACAATTGAGACTTCATGTTTTTCATTTAGAAGTTATTTGTGGACTTAGTTCTATAGATTGTTATTTCTACTATAAATTTTGTAAATTCTTTGAGTTTCACTATTTTTCTTGTTTGTTCAGGGCCAATCTTGTAAATATGTGTCCCTCTTGAGTTCCCATCGTTGGAAATCTATGGCCACTTGGAATCAACTAGGATACAATGTAGATATTTTATATATATGTTTTGGGGTTTGTGGATGTAGGAGAGCTATTTTTTCCAACAAACCCTAGGTGAGTGCACTGACATTCTAGTTAGTGGTGTGTGCAGAACAGTAGCATGGAAAGATGATAGATGGATTGGACTGAACCAATAAAAGATGGGATCATGTAGAGATAAGTATCCTTGACAACTGACTACAAGGAGAGGATTGGTGGAGTTTTTTAGAGCAACCATTGAAAGTAAAGAAACCAGACTGGTGAACATGCTCCTAAAACCCTTAAAAAGAGGGGTTTGGTAAAAGTCTAGTGTAGGGATAGGGTGGGGATATAAAACCTATAAAATCCTAGAGCCTAGGATAGGCCTACAAAGAAAAGATCATTTTTTTATAGGGTTTTTAAGGGAATTTGTGAATAAATTGAAGAAAACTAGTTTCTAGGAGGCCTAATTGACAAAAATGGCTACAAGGCCTCAAAACAAGAAAACTAGGAATCCGATTCAAATGTAATGAACAGATCCATCGAAGTGGGTCAGAATTAGTTGAAATTTACCTATGGATGGTAAGAAATCCCATTCCTATTACCAAGGTTAGATTGTCCAGTGAAATTGACTAAGATAGGCCAATGGGTGCATAGTTAAAAGGAGAAGGACTAGAAGGGAGTTTGAAGTTGGTGGAGAGATTTTAAGAGAAGGAGATCATAGGAGAGTCCTCTAGTTAGGGTAGTGATAGAAACCCTAGGAAGAACAAAGAAAGGGTTTTTGAAAGAGAAAATAAGCTCTTAGAAGTTATAGCTCCCCATCAAATTCAATTCAAAGTGCTAATGTGAGGATAGATGAAAGGTTTCAGATTCAAGAGAGAATGTATGACTGTGGTGAGATTGCTGTGATTAAGGAGGTCACTGCAAATCTGCAAGAAACTTTGGAAATTGATAATGAGATCAAAGAGTTATAAAATGAGCTTACTATAACTCCTAAGACTTTGAGGTTCGTTAAGAAGAACCATCTTGAACATCAAATAATGGGTGATGAAAATAAATTAATGGTAACTATATCAAAAGTAAGAGATAAAAGTTTTTTTTTATTTCTCAACTTAAACCAAAAACTAGTAACGAAGCATATAGAGATGAATCTTGGACTAAAGCTATGCATGAAGAATTATAATCTAGATAAATAAATAAACACTTCGGAATTGGTTCAAAGCCTTAAAAAAAGAATATGATAGGAATGAAATGGGTTTTCAGAAACAAAATGGATGAGGAAGGAACTGTGGTAAGAAATAAGGCTACACTAGTTTGTAAAGTCTACTCACAACAAGCAGTTGTAGACTTTGAATAAACATTCTTTCTTGTCACTAGATTGGAAGCTGTGAGGATATTTCTTTCTTATGTTGGACATAAAAACTTTAAGGTATATCAGATGGATGTGAAATCTATCATTTTGAATGGAGAATTTGAGGAAGAGGTATACATAGAGAAACCTGATGGATTTCCTCTGACAAAAGATGAAGACATGGTGTGTAAACTAAAGAAAGAATTGTATGGACTGAAACAAGCACCAAGAGCATGGTATGCAAGACTAGACATGTATCTTCTTTGTCTTGGTTTCAGAAAAGGTAGTGCAGATAGTAATTTATACTTAAGAATTGGTGAATATGGAATTGTAATCAAAGAATTTTTCGTTGATGATATCATTTTTGGGGGTAATGATGAAAAGGGTAAAGGAATCTCTAAAGAGGTGGAAAATTAATTTGAAATGTCAATGATTGGTGAAATGAAATTTTTCTTGGTTTGCAAATTAATCAGAACAATAATGGTATTTTTATATCTTAAACTAAGTATCTTAAGGAGATGTCAAATAATTTAGGAATGGAAGACTATAAACCTATTGGGACACCTATGGTGACTAGTTATAAAACTTACTCATAATGATGAACCTCAAATTGTTAGTCAGAAAAAGTAAAAATCAATGATTGGAGGTCTACAATGTATAACTAACACTAGACCAGATATTTTCATTGCATTTGGAATTGTGGAAAGATATCAAGCAGATCGTAAAGAGAGACACCTTGTTGTTGTGAAAAGAATTTTTAGATATTTGAAAGAAAAAATAGAGTATAGATTATGGTATGAAAAATGTAATCCCTTTATTTTACATGCTTATAATGATGTTGATTTGGCAGGTAGTGTGGACAATAGAAGAGTACAAGTGGATGAGCATTTTTCCTTGGAAAAAAGGCTAGTTTCTTGATTAAGTAAGAAGCATGATTGTATAGCTCAGCCTACTGTTGAATCTTAGTATGTTGCTGCTGCTATAAATTGTACACAATTTGTTTGGATGAAACAAATGTCGAAGGACATTGGAATAATTTTTTAAGAACTAGTATTTATTCATTGTGATAACACCAACATAGTGAATATGTTGAAGAATCCTATAATGCATTTAATTACTAAACATATTTATACTAAATATCATTTCTTACGAGACAAGGTAGCGAAGGAGGAGATCATATTGGAGTATCTTATCACAAAGGAACGAATTACAGATATATTTATGAAACCTTTTCCAAAATATTCTTTTGAGTATCTTAGAAGCATGCTTGGGGTGATAAAACCTCCCCATGGTAATTAATTTATGCAGGTATGCATCAGTCTAGTGGCTCTCAGAGCTATATCATTTTCTAAACTTGATGTATGGATCCAATCCTCAAGGGGAGTGATCATAGGAGCAATATGGAACATATTTGGGTGATTTTTCACCTAGTTGGCATGAATATTTGAAAAATATACACCTTGACTAAGTTTTGTGAAGAGTTATTGCACCCTTTTACATTTTTGTCAAAGGGGAGAGATTTTATGTGAAAAATACTATTGTTCTAGGGAGAATTATGTTTAGGATATTCAGAAGATTCTATTGAGAGTTTTCACTTTTCGGGTTGATGGATTTTCCCATATGTTTCCATCAATACCAAAGGGGGAGATTTTTGGATTATGTTGGAATTGGTTTCTACTTATGTTGTTGGCATTCATATTTTGTCATTGATGTCAACATATATTTCTATGAAGGAAATACAGACTGGCTATGATGACTGACAAAAGTGTATAGATATTGTACTGATGAATCAGATAGTGTGAAGATGGGGATATGTAGAAGGATATATGATGATTTTATTTCTAAGTTTACATGGCTTAATATTGATGAACCATAACTGATTGAATGTTTGAAGATGTTAAGTTGATGATCACTGAGATGCAGAACGCTAAAGCAAGACATTAAATCAGTTAATGTATTGTATTGTCATTGATGTCAACTTTATATTATCTAACTAGTTGTACACATAATGTCAAATACTTCAAAGAACCAGAGAGATAAAGGTTATGCTATCAATAATGCATAAAAGTTTAGTATGTACTAATGTGACAACAAACACTGACGGACAGTGCACCCTGATGGATAGAGAACCATGAGAGAAGATTCATAGTGATACTTGAGAAAGAAACCTAAGAAAGTACTACCAATGAGAAGAACCACAATATTACCCAACGGACAGACAACCCCAACAGAAAGAGATGCCTAATGACAACTAAAGTGAAGACCGATATAACAAGGAGTTAAACACTGAAAACAATTGAAGTTCATAAAACACAAAACACCTAGCTGGTAGGAGCTAAAGAAGGAGTTAACTAGTTGATTACTTTATTTTCATCGACAAGTTAAAAGATAGAGATAAGCTAGAGTTTTAAAGTTGTTTTATTCTAGTTGTCAAGAAGATATCTACGAGATAAAACTAAATCAAGCTTTAAAGAAAGAATGACGAGATTTTTGAATCACGTCAAGAACAAGGAAGACAAGAACCTAGAAATGGTGAAATCATGTCTATAAAAGGGACAAGATAATTCATTATGAATTTGTCTGTGAATAGAGAAGAAGAGGCTGAAAAGAATACTAGTGAAGGAAAATTCTTCATACAATCCTAATCAACAAGCTAAAGATTTCTATGAACACCGAGAAATATAGAAACAACATCACCAAGAAGAAAGAAGTGGAGAAAAGGTATTGAGAGGAAACATTTTTTAGAAAGGTATTATGTGCTTACAATAGATTTAAAAATTTTCAAGTCTAAGTTGTATGTATGAATAGATAATTTACTATTTCAATTTAACCATTGGATCAGACAGTCTCTTAACCAAGGAGGATTTAACTATCCTTTCTATATTGAGATACATAATAAGGAGTATAAAAAAGTTTGATCATAAAAATAGCATATAGAGATGCCAGATATCAAGTGAAAAACTATTCTATTTAAATCCTCCAAAAAGGTCACACTTAACAATGTATTTGTAACCTTTAACAGGGTTGGCTCTTCACCTAGCTCACTTCAGAAGAGTGAAAATTTTGGGTTACTGGTCCCAAGTGGTTTTTTTCCTTTAACAGGGTTTCCACATTAAAAATCCATGTGTCAAATGTGTATATGATTCATTTCTTTGATGTTTTTCTTTACACATTACTAAAATACAATGATTAGTAAACACTAAGTTATTTAATATATTTCAGTAAATGCTAGACTCCTATTTCATAAATCTTAAGTAAAAGGATTAACAATGAACTGCGAGTAGTAGTTATTTGATAAGATTTTTAAAGGAATTCATCTTGTAGGACTGAAGATAACTAGAGGTTTTATATATGTGGTATACAATTTATTGGATTAATTTTTGAGGCCATTGATTCACCACCCCCCCCCTCAGTTATTCTAACAATTGGTATCAGAGCTTGTTTTCTTAGAAAGGGAGTTTAAAGACTCAAGATAAATATCACAAGATGAATAAAAGGGATGTTCCTAAGTTGAACAAAGATAACTTTGCATCATGGAAAAGTAGAATAAGACTCCACCTATCAGGTATTGGAAATGATGTTACATAATAGTTGGATACTGAATATGTGTTGGCTATAGAACCACATACACTTGATCAATTGAGATAAAAACATGAGCACAATTATATGATGATATAACTTGCTTCCTCACTCTTCGATGCTGAATTTGAAGATGTCAAAACATGCACCACTGCAAAGAAAATGTTGGATAAATTAAAGGGATTACATGGAGGAGATGCTAATATGATAAGAGCTAAGGCAAAAATCCTAAGAGGAATTTTTGATGGCCTAAGAATGAAAGAAGGAGATAACTTCACTCAGTACAATGGAAGAATCAAAGAGGTAGTCAATCCTATCAGAGGAGTTGGAGGTGTACTTGAAGAGGAAATAGTGGTAAGTAAAATCCTAAGAACCTTATTTCCTTTTAATGATATTAGAGTATCTTGTATACAAGAAATGAGAGAAGTAGCAAATAACAATGTTACTCTAGATAGTTTGATTGGCAAACTTATTTCATTTGAGATGAATAATTTTGACAATAGTGTTTTACCATCTATTAAGTCTGCATTAAAATCTTCTTTAAGAATAAGTAAATTAAGTCATAGACATACTATGAGAAATGATAGTGAAAGTGATAGGGATGATGAAGACCTTGATGAGATTGAAGTACTAATGGCTAGAAGATTGTAGAGAGGCAAAGGTAGATACAAAGGTAAACTACCACTTGTATGTTTTAATTGTAAAGAGATAGCACACTTTGCTACTAGATGTCCTAACAAGATAAAAGAAGAAAGAAAAGATGAAATTTCTTATGAAAAGAAGTTTGACAAAGGTGATGACCGAGATTACCAAAGTAACCAACAATCTGATAGAAGAGATATCCGAGACTATAAGGACAAAGGAAAGAAAACTTGTTACTTGGCTGAGAACAAAGTTGGAAATACTGACACTAAGTTTAATGAGGATATTGAGATAGTGTTTGTTGCTATTAAGGATGATTCAGACGAAGAAGAAAGGTATGTAGAAACTACACTCATATCTAAGGTTAGCAAGAATAATGTCTTGATTATTGATAGTGGTTGTACTCACCACATGATCAGAGATAAGGAAAAGTTTGAATGGGTAATGACTCACCTTGTCCAGTTGAAGGTAACTGAACCATAATGTTGAATAATCTGATTAGTTGTGATAATGCATACTAGGTAAAATTCCACTTAACTATAACCTATTGATCGTTTCATATCTCAATAGCATAGGTCACCGAGTTTCTTTTGAGAAAAAAAGGCAAAGATATTTGATGAATTAGGAAGGTTGATTGGAACTGGTGAGAATACAAAAGGTAACCTATTCTATCTTGGTGATATTAACACCACTTGTTTAATAGATAAAAACAAAGACATGTGGTTGTGTCATAAAAGGCTATGTCATGTGAACTTTGACAACATGGTTAGGATAAGAAACAAAGGGAAGGTAAGAGGCTTACCTAGAATGTCAAAACCCAACCATATCATGTGTAATAATTTTCAAAAAGGTAAATTGGAAAAGTCTAATTTCAAGAGAAAAACCTACACATCTAGTGCCATTCTAGAATTAGTCCATACTGATCTATGTGGAACCATGAGAACAAAGAGCTACTATGGAGATAGATATTTCATTCTCTTTGTTGATGATTATTCTAGAATGATGATTGTTATGTTCCTCAAAGAAAAATCAAAAGCATTCAAGATGTTGAAATGGTATAAAGCTATTGCAGATAAACAAAGTGGTAAGGAACTAAAATGTTGAAGATCATATTGAGGAGGATAATTTATCTTTGATAAATTCACTAACTTTTGCACCAAGATAGGTTTTTGCACCAAGAACACCACAAAAAAATGGGATTTCTAAGAGAAGAGATAGATCAATTATTGACTCTGCTAGAACACTAATGATTGAGAAAGGCATCACTCAAAAATTCTGGAGGGAAGCAGTTAGTATTTTTGTCTACACATTGAAAAAAGTTCAAATGAAGAAAGACACCAATATGACACCTATGAGCTATTGTATGGATACACACCTAATGTAAGTTACTTCATAATTTTTTGTATTCAATGTTATATTTTGAAAGAAGATGGAAATGGAAAAATTGATTCCTAAGGTGAAGAAGGAATACTTTTAGGGTATTCTACCAAAATATAGGCTTATAAATGTCTTAACAAGCCCTCTAGCCAAATCATTGAAAGTGAAAATGTCAAAATAGATGAATTTGAAGAGAAAAATGATGAGGAAAGTAGAAAATAACTAGAAGAATACAACAGGTTTGTTTACAGTGAACAACCTGACACTCTTCCCATGTAACTATGTATCACTCCTGAGTGACAAGATAATGCACCTGAGAATAAGGCTGCATACACTAAAAATTAGGAAATTGCTCAAGATGATGTACCGAGCGATGGGGATTAGAATTAAGATCAAGATTAGAATTAAGATCAAGTATGTCAGAAGACATCATCCACATCACCCAGTCATAGCAGACAAGAAGGCTGGAATGAGAACAAGAAGTAAGTCTCTAAACACTAGATGTCTTATTTGTGATTTTGAGACAAAATTTGTCAATAGTGCACTTGAAAAAGAAGAATGGGTCAGTGCTATGAAACGAGAGATAGAAAAGATTGAGAATAAAAATACATTGACATTAGTACTAAGACTAGATGACAAGAATGTCATCGGCACCAAATGGATATTCAGAAACAAGCTGAATGAGAATGGAGAAGTCACAAGAAACAAAGAAAAATTAGTATACAAGGGGATTTCAAAAGAAGAAGGTATTGATTATGGAGAAACCTTTGCACCCATTGCTAGAATAGGAGAAGTGAGGATTTTAATTTTTTATGCTAACTACAAAGGATTCAAGGTATACCAAATGCATGTCAAATCTGCATTTTTAAATGGAATACTAGAGGAAGAGGTATGCATTGAACAACCAGAAGGGTTTTTTGATCCTAACAAAAGAAACATTGTTTGTAGACTACACAATGCCTTGTATGGATTAAAAAAAGCACCAAGAGCATTGTATGAAAGACTTCACTCCTATCTCATCAGTATTGGATTTGTAATAAATAGTGATAATAGTAGTCTATACTTGAAAGATGCTGATGATGAAATCTTAATTGTTGAAATATTTGATGATAATATCATATTTGGAGGTAATGATATGTTATGCAAATCATTTGTTGATGAAATGAGAAAAGAGTTTGAGATGTCAAAGTTTGGGGAGATCAAATTATTTCTTGGTCTACAGATTCTTCAACAGGATACATGCATATACATCACTCAATCTAAATACATCAAGGAAGTTCTCAAAATATTCAAGATGGAAGATTCCAGACTAGTTGGAACACCTATGGAAACTAGATGCAAGATGACAAAGAAAGATAAGTAACCTGAGGTAAATCAGACCCTATATAGATCAATGATTGGAAAAATAATGTATGTTATTCATACTAGACCTGATATAGCACATGTAGTTGGAATAGTTGCAATAGTCTCTGCTAAATCAAAGGAATCACACATGAATGTTGTCAAAATAATTTTGAGATATCTAAAGAATACCAAGGACTATGGTCTCTGGTATAACAAAGAGAGAAAAATTGAGCTTCAAGTCTATACTGATGTTGATTGGTCTAGAAACCTAGATGACCAAAAGAGCACAATTGGAGGAGAATTCTTTATGGGTGACAAACTTATCACATTGATCAGTAAGAAGAAAGGATGAATCTCACAATCTACTTTACAAGAAGAATATGTGGCTGTTGTAAAAAATTTCTCTAACATTGTGTGGATCAAACAATCACTTGAAGGTATGAATATGAAAATTATTGAACCAATTATTATCTATTGTGGTAATACAAGAGCAATAAACATCTCAAAGAATCCATTCATGCATGCTAAAACTAAGCATATTGCTATCAAGTATCATTACTTAAGAGAACAGGTTCAAGAGAAAGAGGTGATACTGGAATATGTTAAATCCAAGGAACAATTAGAAGATATATTCACAAATCAATTTCCTAAAGATATATTTTAGTACCTGAGAAAGAGACTAGGGGTCTAACCCTTGTTTATTAGTCACTAAACTGACTAGGAGGCTGCATCAGCCTACATACAATCATAAGATCATTCATGTTGATGCAAGCAAAGAGATGGACTACAAAGATACATCTATACAAAACAAGGTACTTATCTACACCAAAAGATACAAATATTATTGGCTAATACAAATCTAATTTACACATGGAAAGGAAATTCAAGGACTATAAAAAAAGAGGGAAATATTGACTTTGGCATTGCTTTCAAAGGGAGAGAATATCCAGATGGGAGAGATATAACTTGTGATGGAAAAATGACTTAAGGGAGAGATTATATCCATATAAAATATCCATCAAAGTAAACAACATCATGAGAGAGAGAATACATCCAAAGGGAGAGAAGTATTCTATGAAACATATTGTTGTCAAAGGAAAAAGAGATATCCATCAAAGAGAGGAATAGTCAAAGGGAGAGAAAAGATCAGAATTAGAAGCTACTACATCTTTCTAGTGACGGGAATGAAGAATGAAGAAAACACTCTGAAAGAATCAAATCTAAGCTAGAAGAGCTTACCGAAAGCTAGACATTTTTATTGGTTATAGAACAATAAGTTTGGTAAAGTTTGATGAACTACAACTAATATATTTCATAATGTCTTAGTAGTATGAGGTGTGTTTCCATCAATGCCAAAGGGAGATATTGATGAACCATAACCGATTGAATGTTTGAAAATGTTAAGTTGACTATCACTAAGATGCAGAAAGCTAAAGTATGACATTAAATCTATTAATGTATTGTATTTTCATTGATTTATAAATGATATAATATGATTGGTTGTATACATAATGGCAAAGACTTCAAAGAACCAGAGAGATAAATGTTATGCTATCAATAATGCATAAAAGTTTAGTATACACTAAAGTGACAACAAACACTAACAAATAGTGTACCTCAATGGATAGAGAACCCTGAGACAAGAGTCATAGTGATACCCAAGAAATAAACTCAAGCAAGCATTACCAATGAGTAGAACCACAATGTTACCTGATAGAAAGACAACCCTAATAGAAAAACAACCCTGACAGATAGAGATGCTTGAAGAAAACTACAGCGAAGACTTAGATAAGAAGGGGTTAAACACTGAAAAGAACTAAAGTTTAGAAATGATAAAAGACTTAGCTGGAAGGAGCTAAAGAAGTTAACTGGCTGATTATTTTTCTTTCATCTACAATTTAAAAGCCAGAGATAAGCTAGAGTTTTAAATTTGTTTTATTTCTTTTATCGAGAAGATATCTACGAGATAAAACTAAATCAAGCTTTAAAGCAAGAATGGTGAGATTTCAATATCACATCAAGAAAAAGAAAGAAAAGAACCTAGAAATGATGAAATCATGTCTATAAAAGAGACAAGCTAATTAATTATGAATTTGCGGGTGAATAGAGAAGAAAATGCTAAAAAGAATACTGGGGAAGGAAAAGACTTCATACAGTCTTGATCAACAAGCTAAAGAACAAAGCTAAATATTTCTAAAGACAGCGAGCAACAAAGAAACAACATGAGCAAGAAAAAAGAAGTGGAGCAAAGGTATTGAAGGGAAACATTGATCAAAAAAGTATTATGTTCTTACAATAGATATAAAAATCTGAAAGTCTAATTTGTATGTATGAACAGATCATTTATTATTCTAGTTTAACCATTGGATTAGAAAGTCTCTTAATCGAGTAGCATTTAACTATCCTTTCTATATTAAGATACATCCGAAGGAGTATCAAAAAGTTTGATCATGAAGATATCATAGAGAGATGTGAGATATCAAGTACAAACTATTCTATTTAAATCCTCTAACAAGGTCACACTTAAGAGTGTGTTTGTAACTTTTAATAGGGTTGGCTCTTCACCGAGCTCACTTGAGGAGAGAGAAAATTTTAGGTTATCAGTCCCAAGTGGTTTTTTCCCTTAATAGGTTTTCCACATTAAAAATACATGCGTAAAATGTGTATATGGTTCATTTCTTTGATGTTTTTCTTTACACATTACTAAAACAAGATGATGAGTAAACACTAAGCTATTTAATGTACTTCAGTAAATGCTAGACTGTTATTTGGTAAATATTAAGTAAAAGGATTAATAGTGAACTCTGAGTAGTAGTTATTTGATAAGATTGTTTAAAGGCATTCATCTTGTAGGATTGACAATAAATAGAGGTTTTCTATATGTGGTATATAGTTTATTGGATTCATTTTTGAGGTCACTAAATCACCTCCCCATTCTCAGTTATTCTAAAAAATATTTCATATTGTTTGAGTGACATTTTTTTTAGTAAAGACTGGTTTTTGGACTATGACAGTGATGTTTGATAGAGCGAGTCTCTGTATTTTGAGTATATCTTATAGGCGATGATGATTCAGGTTATGCAAGATTAAGGGATAAAAAAAGAATGTTGAGGAATTTGTTTGTTGGGTTTCAAGTTGTATGATTATAGGTGATGTCACTTGTGATGTGTATTCTAGAGGAGACCTATTTGTGTCTAACTTTAGTGATGTACCATGTATTGTGAATTGTGAGCATGGATTATAAATCTTAGATTATATCTGATGTATTGTAATTGATGTATACTTGTTATAGGTACCATGTTTATGTTAGCAAGGTTTTAAATATTTATTTGTATATTGAGAAAGTGTAATTGGCTGACCTAATCAATTATTTTAATAGGGTATATATAAGAGATATTTTCTTTTGAAAATATGGATATGTATGTGTGTATGAAGAGAAGGTGATTGAAAAAGAAGTGAGGAAGAATGATGGATGTAGAGTAGAGGATATGTTCATTGTACTTCATTGGCAATTACCAAGAAAAGGGTTTCTATCAGACAGTTCATTGCATTGTATATTTTCTATATACACTTGTTCTGATCGTAAATCCTTGAGGGTGGCTTTAACATTCTTTGGGCAGTGTGCATGGGCAGTGAGCCCACTTTTACTATTGACTCCTAACAGGGTCTCTCCTTTAACATGGAATGTGTACTCTAATGTTGTAATAAGCTCCTAACAGGGCTAAATCTTTTAAGAGGGATACTATACTCTTAGTACATCATTTGTGGGTGCTAATTCCCACCAGGGTTTTACCTTTAACAAGGTTTCATCGACAATAATGGATTATGTTATTGTGTTGGCATTTATAGTGTTATCATTAAATGTGAACTTATATTTTATAAAGTTCAATTTTTAATAATATGTCTCACAACCAATTCACACCCCCCTCTGAGTTGTGTTCTTGGGCTATTAGTCCTAACATAATTATAATAGATTAAAAAACACTTGGGAATTGGTTCCAAGGACTAAAGACAAGAATGTTATAGGAACTAAGTGGGTTTTCAGAAACAAAATGGATGAGGAAGGAACAATGGTAAGAAATAAGACTAGATTGGTTTGTAAAGGCTACTCACAATAAGAAGGCATAGATTTTTAAGAAACATTTGGTCCTGTTGCTAGGTTGGAAGTAGTGAGAATATTTATTTCTTATGTTGCACATAAATACTTTAAGGTATATCAGATCAATATGAAATTTAGATTTTTTAATGGAGATCTAGAGGAATAGGTATACTTAGAGAAACCTAATGGATTTCCTTTCACAGAAGATGAAGACATAGTTTGAAAGTTAAATAAATATTTGTATGGACTTAAACAAGCACTGAGAGCATAAGTATGCAAGACTAGACAGGTATCTATTTTGTCTTGGTTTCATAAATGATAATGCAAACAGTAATTTATAATCAAGAACTAGTGAAGATGGAATTCTAACCATATAAGTTTTTGTTGATGATATCATTTTTGGAGGTAATGATGAAATGAGTAAAAAATTATCTACAGAGATGGAAAATGAATTTGAAATGTCAATGATTGGTGAGATGAATATTTTCATTGAATTACAAATTAATAAGAACAAGAATGGTACTTTTATATCTAAGACCAAGTATCTTAAGGAAATGTTGAAATTTTTTGGAATGGAAGATTGTAAACATGTTGGGACACCCATGGTGACTAGTTATAAAATTATTAATAATAATGAAACTCAGAGCGTTTTTCAGAGAAAGTACAAATCAATGATTGGAGTTCTACAATATCTAACTCACACCAAACCAAATATTTCTAATGCAGTCAGAATTTCTGCAAGATATCAAGCAGACCTAAAGAGACACACCTTGCTTCTATCAAAATAAATTTCAGCTACTTGAAATGAACAATATAGTATGGATTATGGCATGATAAATCTGATGACTTTATTTTACATGATTATAATGATGTTGATTGGGTAGGTAGTGTGGATGACAGAAAGATTATAATTGGAGGAGAGTTTTTTCTTGGAAAAAGGATGGTTTTATGGTTATGTAAGAAGAAGGATTGTATGGCTTAGTCTACTAATGAATTTGAGTATGTTGTTGCTTCTATAAATTGTACATGGATTGTTTGGTTGAAGCAAATACTAAAGGACATTGGAATAATTTTTGAAGATCCAATCCTTATCCATTGTGATAACACTAGCATAGTGGATATGTCAAAGAATCATGTAATGCATTCAAATACTAAACATATTTCTATTTAGTATCATTTCTTGAGAGACAAGGTAGTAGAGGAGGAGATCAGATTGGAGTATGTTGGCACAAAGGAACAAATAGTAGATATATTTACAAAACCTTTGCCAAAATATGCTTTTGATTATCTTAGAAGCATGATTGCGGTGAGAACCCTTCCCTATGGAAATTAATTGATGTAGGAATGCATCATTCCATTGGCTTTAAGAACTATATCATTTTCTGGACTTGATGTATTGATCTACTCCTCAAGATGAGTGATTGGAGGAACACTATAGAACGTATTTGGGTGATTTTGCAGCTTGTTGTTATAGACACGGAGATTTGAAAAAGATAGACTTTATAGAATAATGAAGAAGATTTATGTAACCCTTTTCCACTATTGTCAAAGGGGGAGAGATTCTATGAGAAAATCCATACTATTTAGGGAGAGTTGTGTTGAGGATATTGAGAAGATTGCACTTTTTGGTTGATAGATTTTAACATATGTTTCCATCAATGCCAAAGGGGGAGATTGTTGTATTTTTTTTGAATTGGTTACTACTGATGCTATTGGCATTCATGTTTTGTCACTTATGTCAACATATGTTTCTTTGGAGGATGATTAGATTGGTTATTACTACTTTATGATGAATGGCAAAAGTGTATAGATACTGTACGGTTAAATCATAATGAGCGAAGATGATAATATATAGAAGGATGTATGGTGGTCATATGTCTAACGTCACTTGGCTTAATATTGTATATTGGATGAGTTACAAATATTTTAGGTAAGACTGGATACTGGACTATGACATTGATGTTTGACAGAGTGAGTCTCTGTGTTTTGAGTATATCTTACAAGCGGTGATGTTTAAGGTTATTCAAGATTAAGGGATGACAAAAGACATGTTACAGAGTGTTTTTTATGGGTCATAAGTCATATTATTATTTGTTACGTTAGTTGTGGTGTGTATTTTGGAGGAGATGTAGTATTTATGGTGGATTGCAAGTGTGGATTACGTATCATGGATTATATTTGATGAATTTTAATTGATGTTTAATTTTTATAGGTACCATGTGTATCTTAGTAATGGGTTAAATAATTATTTGTATATTGGGAAAGCTTAATTAGCCGACCTAATAAATTATTATAATAGGGTATATATGAGAGATCTTTTCTTTTGAAAAGAGGTATTTATGGGAGAGGAAAATTAAGATAAAGAGAAGTGTGGAAGTTATGAGATGGATTGTTTGTTGGATGTAGAGAAGATGATGTGATTATGGTACTTCATTGGAACGAACCATGAAAAGTTAGTTGCTATCAAAATGTTTACTAGATTGTATATTTTATATATACACTTGTGTTTCAGACTATAGGTCCTTGAGGGTGGATTTAACCTTCTTTAGGCAGTGTGCCTTGGAAGTGAGCCCACAATTGATTTTTACTCCTAACAAGGTTTTTCCTTTAACAAGGACTATGTACTATAATTCATTAATAAGCTCTTAACAGGGCTAAATATTTTAACAAGGATACTAAACACTCAGTACATTATTTGTGGGTGCTAATTCCCACCAGGGTTTTACCTTTAACAGGATTTTCTCAACAACAAAGGATTGTATTATTGTGTTCTAATTTAGTTTTTTATCATTTGGATTAAATTTTTTGCTTATAAAGTTTTATGTTTAATAATCTTTCTCACAACTGATTACCCCACCCCCCTCTCAGTTGTATTGGTGGACTGTTATTCCTAAAAAATGGTATCAGAGCTACTAGAATCCTTGGTCTTGGTCAAGCCATTCATCTATTGGTGACAAGGATTTAACAACCTCTTGTGCATTCTATACATCTAGTGGTTGTATCGGGCATTAACAATTTGAGTTTTTGGTGTAACGACAACAACCCAATCTAACAATTAGTATTAGAGATAAGGTAAAAGGTTCCAACCCCATGCATTTATTGAGGGTGGGATTATCACAAGGTGTGCACCCTTTGTCTCGGTTAGGCCATGCAGCCATTGGTGACAATAGTTTAACAAACTCTTCTAGATTCTATAAGTTTAGTGGTTGTATCAGCTATTAATAGTTTGAGCTTTTGGTGCAACAAAAACCACCCAATCTTACAATAATTGTTGACAATTAATTCATTTTAAGGTGTTATGGAACACTTTAGGGTTTTCATTTGTGGAAAAATATCTGCTATGGATGATCTCTTAGAGTTGTTTAAAGTTTTGGAGATATAGATTGCAAAATGACTAAGTTCAGTAAATAGAAATACAGAGTATAGCAGTACACTTTTGGATAGTGAAGTTAGTATATGGTGAATGGGGAAATGATATTTTGGGGTATGTATGACCTTCATTTAAGGTTTCTTACATTTTTTGTGTTTATCAAAGTGAGTTACAGTCTATTGGAGGTATGCGAAGACAAAGTAACAATCATTCAGGACAGATGAAAGGTCGTGATGATCGAGGGAGTATGACATGGAATCCAAATGTGCTAAGTTGGACGGGGATTGTGGATAACCTATAATTTGGTAGTATAAGGTCACTAACTTTGTTTTGCATAAGCATTAATTCTATTTTTTAATGTATTTGAGAGCTGACTGGGTATTGAAATATATATATATATATATATATATATATATATATATATATGAAGAGATTTTTGTAAAGCGAAGTATGATGGATAGATGAAATGTATGTAGATGAGATGGATGCATTGTGATGTCAAACAGATGTTGATGTGAGCTACAAATAGAAATATCTAAGTATAGCTTATGATTGTATTGGTCACTACTAAGAATTCATTGTAACATAACTATATTTCTAATTGTATGAGTAGTGTGTTGGTTGTATTTCATGTTTTGAAGTTTGCCCTAAATTTTTTTTGAAATTGCCTTTTATTCCTATATCCTAACAATTGAGTTCATGATCTAAAATGATTATATCCTTCTGTATTTAAATATTTTTACCTCAAAACCATAATGAGAAGGCCAAAAACCTTAAACCCTAGTTATTTCTAGTCAAAAAATGCAAAGAAGCCCTAATTTTCCTAAACAGGTTCTACTCTCAAGTTATTTTTTGGAACTTAAGTCTAAGTTTATTTACATGTGCTTAATGTCTTAGTTGCCAAGTCTCATAAAGGGAAACAAATATTCTTTATGATCTGGAGACTTGGCGAAAAGCTTTGGTTGTGTAGTCTCTAAATGAAATGGAATATTCTAAAATGACTTAGAGACTTGGAGTGGACCGTTGATTTTAAGTTAAGATCTAACGGTAGTCGCATTATCTCTTGATTTGATCATAGTTAAAATTTTTATAAAGCTACTTTGAGACTATGCAGTCACGTTGTCTCCTAATATAATCCATGGTTCTGAATTAAGTTCATAAGTTAACAAATAAGCGTTTCCTCTAAGTATCCTAATCAAAAGTGAGTTAAGTAAAAGAACCAGATATTTAGCAAAAATTGTTGATCAGAGATGCAATCCAATTGTAGTCAGGAAGTCTCCTGATTATAACCATAGTTGAGAAGTTATTGTGCAACATGGAGATTCAATGGTCACCAAGTTTCTAGATAAACTAAAGGTCAGATGTCAGATTAAGGTATTGTCGCCAAGTCTCCAGATGAAAGGTGGGTTAAGTTAATAATCTGGAGATTTAGAAACAACCAATTGATGAGGATGTGATCTGACAGTAGTCACATTGTCATGATATAGGTCTGAAAAGTCAAAAGGGATTCAGTGATTAAGAGACAAGAGGAAAAGATAAGACATGTGTCCAATTGTCGCTAAGTCTCATAAATAATTAGGGTTTTTAATGAAGATCATGATACTTAGCGAAAATTGTTAGATGCTAAGGAAAAAGAGATCAACAACAATCACGTTGTCTCCAGATGCAAATTTAAGAGATAAGATAATAATGTGATTAAGAGATTAACTATGTTTTGTCATGAGGTCTCTATATTAAACATGAGTTAAGAAAATGATAAGGTGACACAGATATTTCACAGTCACTGAGTCTCTAGATGCAACCCAAGGTAAAAGAAAAATTAGCAAAATGCTTTGTCACGGTGTCTCTAGAAGATCAAAGGTTAAGTTAAAACATTAAGAGACATTACACAACCATTGATCAAATGGTTAATCTTAAGGTAGTCACCAAGTCTCTTGAAGGAATTGTAGTTATCAAAAACATCAAGGGATGAAGAGATCACTCAATTGCTGAGTCGCTGGAAGGTAACCAGAGTTAGAAAATGACTTTTCTACAGCACCGTGGTGGACAAGTTGCTGAATAATCAGATTGCAAGGATTTTGAAAGATGAAAAAAGTAGCTATAATTTGATTTAATGTAACCAATCAGATTTTATCTTGATTTCATTTCAAATTTTATAAGGTTTTATATTCAAAAACACTCATCAGAAATTGATTACCTAATAGTTTGAATGCCATGGCTAGAACTAGAAATTGATGTCACAGTATATAAAACTAATGGCAGAAGTGACTAATGCTAAGTTTACCAATTTTGAGAGACACCTGCATTGAATTATCAATTATAAATATACTCATTCATTGTCATTTCATTTTTTACCATCTTCCAAATTCTTAGAGCACAGAGTTTGTAGAGATTTATATTTTTTCTAAGAGATGTGAAATTTATAGCAGTAAGAAATTCTGAAAAGTGATTTACTGATTCTGAATCTGGTAGAGAGTGTGATTTGCAGTGTTTTTAGTGGCTGAAATTAGAATTGCAGAGGGTTTCATAGTTGGTGGTGAGGGTTTGTGAGAATATTTGTTTCAATATCAGTGTTAAAGGTTGAGAACAAAAAAAAATAGAAAGATGATTCAAGAATAGAGCATGGCATCCACTAGTGGAAGAAGTGATGATGTCAATGATGAGTTGAAGGGAAAGAGAAACTACTTAGAGGATTTTCTCAGTCTACTACCAAGATCAAGACAAAAAAGGAAGGTAAATGTTGATACCTTAGTTGATGATATGAATTATATTAGGGATGCAAAAACACCAGGGTCATCAGGATATTCATTGCTCAATTTTTTTTTTTAAAAAGTGATGAACCCATGCCTGTATCAAACCCTTGGACCTATGGATTAGCTAGGTTGATATTTCCTACCATCTTTGTTAATGTAGATTTTATATTAGAATTAGCCAATAGGTATGATCCTTTGAAAAAAACCATTAAAATTGATGATGAAAAACCCTTCCTCACTTTGGATCAGAATTCCTTCATGAAAGCCTTCAACATATACTATCCCATGGCTACTGAGATAAATTTGAAGAATTTAGAAAGTAGATACATTAGAGAATCTAGCATTGCTGCAAAAGAAATCAGGGATCATCATGTCCCTAAGAAGATGAAAGCCTATATAATGCCCATGTTAAGAGAAGCCCCATACTTCTATAAAGACATGAATTTCTATATCGAGTACATATCATATGCATTATGCAGAGTGCTTGGAAAGGATGTTGGAGAAGATTGGATCACCTCAGATATTTTGATGATGGTATTAGACATGCAGAACTTCTATAGCACTTCCAATTACAATTACATATATTATATTATTGACCATATGCAATGGGGATTTGTTGACATTCAGAATAAGAAGGATCATCCAAGATTCATGAAATATTCAATCCTCATGCATTTGATTTTATATTACAATTTCCCAGTAATCAATTTCCATCTTCTACAACACAATCAGCCCAACCCTATTTAGTTTTGGCTCAGAGTGTGGAATTACACCTCTAGAGAGTAGGAATTTTGTGCTTTTTAAAATTGGATAGTCTATCTAAATCTTAAGTATTTGGGTGTGAAGAAACTAGGCTACCTATTAAGGTGATACAACTTTTAAAGCCATGTCAATACCTTGACAAATGGCCAGGGGACCATAACTAGGGAGATTTCTATTTTGAGAAGAATTTTAAAATAATGAGGGTTTATGGTTGCTCCTACCCTCCACACATTTTTCCATTTAATGTACCTCCAAGGATAGCTATAATGGAATTCATAAGGCAGCTAATTTTTTTTGATAGGCAGCACTTGGCCCCACACAAGAAGGGTACTTTTACCCCTAGGTAGTTTAAAATATATAATTTTACTTTTGGGAAGAGGGTTGTAGACCCGTTAAGTGCCTGGATGAACTAGTATAGAATGAATGTGGCCTTGCATAGGCATGTTGATATAGAGGGTTTTATCATGAGTGCAAGGAAATTTCTCACACCAACCATCCCATACACAAAGGTGCATGAAGAGGTTATGGAAGAGGATTTGATAAGAAACATCTTAGAAGATAAGGAGGTGGATAGAAAAGAAACTAAGTTCAATGAGCTTATGGACTTGGAGAGGTAGGTGAAGATAAAAGGGATGAAGTTGTTAGTAATAACTGAGAGGGGGGGTGAATCAGTGGACTCAAAAATTTATCCTTGAAAACATTAACCACCTATCAATAAACCTCATATTATTATGTCCCTACAAGATGCATGCCATGAAACACTTATAATGATTTAACTATCTTTCAATTTTCCTTGTCTATCCTTTTTCTCCTTGATTACTGATAAGCAGTAAAACTATTTACCGAAACTCAGTAAATAAGCATAGTATACCAATCAATCCAGAAATACATATGTGAAATGTAAAATAGTAAAGTAATAAACCATACACACCAAACACATGGATTTTAAAGTGGAAATCCTATTAAGGGAAAAACCACTTGGACCGGTACCCCAAATTTTCACTCTTCTAAAGTGAGCCCTATTAGGAGCCAACCCTGTTAAAGGTTACAAACACACTATTAAGTGCAACCTTGTTAGAGGATTTTATACATAGAGGTTGTCACTTAGCATCGGGCATCTATTAATACCATCCTTGAATCATCCTCCTTCTTAGACTATCAATAGGTATCGGGCAATTCCAATGCTACTTTCATGAATCAACCTTTTTGCCACTCCTTTGGATGTACCTTAATATATAGAAGACTATTAAGTCCTACTCTATTAAGAGACTTGATGCTTCAATGGTTAAACTGAAACACTATGACCTATTCGTGATGCAACTTTGAATTGTAGATTTTTAGTTCTATTTAAGTACATTAACTCTCTGATCAATGTATCAATTCAATCTTTGTGCTCCACACTTTCTTCTCTGTGATGTTGTGCTCACTGTTTGTCAGTGTTTGTAGAATTCCTTAGCTCTCCTTTAGCTTGATTGATTAGGACTGTATGAAGATATTATTCATCAGTTTCTCTTCAACATACTCTTTCTATTTACTCCCCTTTCCATGCATATAGAGATGAATTAAGCTTGTCTCTTATATAGACATGATATTCATTGATTCATGATTCTTGATTCTTGGCATGATAAACAATCCAACCAATCTGATTTAAAGCATAACTCCTGATTTGTCTTGTAGAAATCTTCTTGCCAACTATACAAATAATCTTTAAATTAATTAATTAATGCTGGTTGAATAAAAAAATGAAAACAACCAGTTAAGTATATCTTTAAGCTTTTCCAACTAGATATTCTGTCATTTTCTAAACTCTCTGTTCTATCGGTCAACTCTGTAGTTAGTCATTGGTGACAATTGATAGTTTCGTTAGTGTTACTCTATTTAGCTTCAGGATATCCATCTATTAGGCAACATAGGATTTTTACTCATCAGGCAACTCTATTTTCAGCTTGTTTGGCATCCTATGGTTTTGCTTCATCAGGAAACACTGTCTTCTGCTCGTTCGGTATCACTGTGATTTTTTTTCTTTGCCTTTATTGATGGTGTGCACTCCATCGATGTTGTTTGTCAGTTGGTGAATACATGACTTTTATGCATTGCTAAAAGCATAACCTTTATTCCTTTGGTTCTTTGAATTCTTTGGCATTATGTACATGATTGTATAGATGATATCAAGTTGACATCAATGAAAATACAAACCATTAACTGATTTAATGCCTTTTATTATCTTCACCTTAAAATTATCAAACATTCAATCAATTACATGTCATCAAAAGTTTGGAGGTTTCTTCCCTAACATGCCTTATCTCAAAAGGATAGATGTAATGATGGAAAACCATGCTCTGTTATGTAATCAGTTAGAAGAAGTATTAGTTGTTCCTGAGAAAGGCCAGCCAGAGCATTTAGAATTCTGAGTATGATGATGACAGTGATGAGGGCTGTCCTTCACCTACTACTCATCTAGATTATCAAGCAAATCCATTATGGAAGGTGGTATAAGGGGAAGATATCATTGAGCTAACAAAGGTCTCCGAGAAGGAAGTGACAAATGATCCCCCACTAAAAAGATAGAAAGTGGAAATTGGGGAACCCTCCAAAAAGAGGAAGACTATCAAAGTTAGAGCTCTGATAACATGAGATAGGCCCTATGATCATCTATTAAGGAAAAAAATTAGGGCAGGAAAGAAGCTCCAAAAGGATGCAGAAGAAGAAGAGTTGCCCCTGAGATCTTGCATAGATGAGAGGTTGTTGCATCCAGAGGAATTCCTCAAAGATGACAAGTTTATAAAGACCAGGGAATTCAAAGACTTTCTCATTTGGAATAAGAAACAATAGATTGGTAAACAGTTGCAATTGGAGGGTGGTGATCTAGTCACCCAAGAAGCCTTACAGACATTACAGGATTATGATCCTGAATTTGAGGAAATTACACCTGAGCAAGCAAGGCAACTGGTTAAAGCCAGTGGGATTCTTTTTGTAGAAGGATAGAACTTATACTCAACATTCATAATTGACCAAATTAGGAGACAACCTAATGTACAACTATCATCAGAGACTCAGGTTGGAGACATGATCAGAGGGTTTGGGTACAACCCTAAATCTTAGGCATTAACAATGTGGAGCTTGGCTCCCAAAGATCAGAAGCCATCTATTTTGAATATCTTGGAGAAGATGGTGGGAAATAAGATAATATGGACCCTCCAAAATATAGGGGACTTTGAGATATCGCAAGGATTAACCCATTTTTCTTAGTTAAATGAGGCTAAGACAGCTTAATTATTAGAAAAATTGCAAAAGCTTACTAGTGATACTAGTGATATCACTAAGGATAGAGAGTTAGCACTAGTGAAAATCAAAGAGAAGCATAAAATCATAGATGAGCTCACTAGGCAATTGCTATAAATAATAGAATCAACCCCTATTGAGCCTAAAGAGGTAAAGGATATAGAAATCCAAATAGAGAATACAGTGTAAATACCTGCTAGAACATAGCAACAAGTTCTAGAGCATAATATTGTAATTTGGGAAGCATTGGCTTCAATTTTGCAACATAGGATTAACACCATCAAAGATAAGATTAATGTGGTGTATGGGACATATGGTAGGTTTTCAGGCCTACAATCAGAGGTGGCCATTTTTTTGACAATTTTGAATCCATACTATGTAACTTGGTCTGGGAGGACATCAAATTTTGAAATATTAGCATCAGTGCAACCATTAAGGTCTGATTTACTAGAGATAGTGACTTTAGTTGCAACTGAAATAGAGAAAATTGGGGCTACCTTATCCTTTTTTAGGTGTAAATCCAATCAAATAGATGCTAAGTTGAAGATGTTTAGGTTAGGCTATAATAGATTTGTCCCCCTATTAGAACAGAGGATGATCATATCAAACCATTAGGGTTATGGGGATTAGAGTTTGACATCGTGCTTCAAAATAAAGACATTTATGTCTTTGATCAAGGAGAGTTGGATATGGATAGGTTCAACAAACTCCTAGGTGAAGCAATAAAGGTAGAAACAGACTAAAATAAATTCATTATAGATATTAAAGTCATAATAGATGCTAGGTGGGAAAGGAAGAAGACTCAATTAGAAGATATTTAGAATTTTGAGTGGCCTAAGGAAGAGGATGTGACAGCATGGGACATCATGACAAAGCCCATGAAAACAAAGCCTATCATAGTTGACTTAGATGTTATGGATGAAGAATGAAGGACACATGACACCTTATCTATGAGCACAGGAAGGTTAGTAATCATGAAGAGATTAGTGTAAGTTAGCCTGTATCGGCGGTCACTAGATCTTATTACAAATATTAGATATTATGTTGAATACATGCAAACAAAGGTGCCGACATCCACAAAAGGACAAATTGCAAATTACATCATATTCTTCAGTTTTGTCCTCCCACCGCTTGGAGTTCTCACATCTTTTGTCTTTTACTATGTTTTTAGGGTTAGGTTTCTAAAACCATCTGAAGCTTGTTGCATCCTTTCCTTGAGGATTCCAAGTTGGTTTAGACCTATATATAGATCAAATTGTAACATTTTTAGAAGATGATAAAATATAATTACAAGCCAGACTACAAAATTTTGTTTGAGTTTTTGAGATTTTAGTCTCTATATGTATGAAGCAGGAATATAAATAAAATATAGTGCAATTTCTCTTCTATATTGTTGTTGTCTCTTTATTTATTGTGTATACTCTTTTATGTTTAATCTCTAAGGAATTTTAAACATATTGGTTACAAGGTAGCTACCTAATTGCTTGCATGTTTCTTTCAAGGGAAGAACTAAGTTTTGTGAGTAGTTTCAGGGAGTATAGTAGTATTTGAGGATTTTATACAACAGTGTTGGAGTGACAGGGTGATTTGTAAGGCACTTTGCTTAAGTTTCATATAGGTTGTAAGGCAATATATAGTATCTTTACTTGCTTTTTCTATGGATTTTCATCTTTGATTCTATAGCCCAAGGATAGGCACTGGTCTATAATCTATCAAGTGGTACAACATCATCCAAATAGTTTAAAATACACAAATCTTTTACATTTACAATCAAAAAATATAAATTCAAGTAATTGTATCAAGATATACAATTGATTTTACTAATCCTTTTGAGAGAGGATAAAATAGGTCCTTAAATCACTACTATTTGCTGTTATCATTTCAATAATTTTTATGGTTAAAGTCTATGTTAAGTTGTTCTCAGTTTTATGCAGAGTAATTTATAAGGTAATACAATAAGAAAATAGCAAATCAGTATCCACATCTACTAGTACTGTAAGATAGAAATATTATATGGGTAATACCTACCTGGGTGTTGTGGAACCTAAAAAGAAGGAGGTGAAAATAGTTTCCCTGGATATTATCATAAATCCTCATCAATTAGAGTTTTCTCTTGCTTGAGTCATTATTTATAAATATTGGGAATCATAGAGTTAATCAATTATTCAAGCATCTATTGAAGGTTAAGCAAGAAAAAACCCTAACACAATGTGCTTAGTATACCTTTAACAAGGTTTTGTATTCCTCTAACAAGGAAATGTGCTAATGTAATATTTAGCTCCTAATAGGGCTAGGTCTCCTAACAGAGACACAATAATTTTAGTACATATTTATGGGTACCATCCCCACCAGGTTTTCCCCTGGCCAGGGTTTTTTGGACAAAAAATCATGGTTCTATGATTTATGTGTTGTGTGCTTATGTTATTTTCATTTCAATAATTATGTGGTTAAGTTCAAAATTATTAAGTTTATGTTTGAATTTTTGTAATACTGATTCACCCTCCTTGTTGGTATTACTTAATCCTAACAATTTATATTAGAGATTTTGGTCCTTGGAGAGAAAGTTTAATAGCTTTAGGGAGATTGAGATGGATTCATAACTTTTGGAGGAAAGGTTTGAAGCAAAAATTGAAGATCTTGAAAAAGATAAAGAAGAGAATGTTGACTTGAAATTAAAATTGAAAGAGCATAGGGATTCATTAAGAAAATAAAAGAAGAACTTGAACTTTCTAGAAGTTAGAGAAAAGATCTTATGGTTAAGTTAAAAGAGGATTCAGAAAATGATACTTCAAATTAGATAACACAGCTTAATTATGAAACTACTTCACTATAGATGGCTAAAGATATTTAGTAGGAAAAGGATGATAAAAAAAAAATTGAAGGAACCTTAAAGGATGCTAATATTCAGAGGGGACAAATGAAGACTAAACTTGATCACTACAAGAACAAGTATCTAGAATTAGAGAAAAATAATCAGATCATAAAAGGAGAACTTGCTGAGGAAAAGAAAAATATTGAGAAACTTCACATGAGTCATGACTTGATCGATGAAAAAATAGATAGATAGAAACCTAAAGGAGACATGAATGGATTTGGCTTCAACGAAGCTAAATGCTCAAAGAATTAGGAAGAAAAATATGAAGCAAACACTGATGGAGAAAGATGCACTCTTAAAGAACCTAGAGAATAGATCAGACGTTTTAGAGGTAGATGTTTTGGATGTAACAAGGTTGGACACATGAAGAGAGACTGCAGAGGTAAAACCTATTTCAAAACCTTTAATGGATATTGTAACAATTTTCATGCATATGGACAAAAGAAAGCGTAATGTAGGAAACCTAATCAATCATGATTCATACAAGATTATATAGGGAAGTGACAACAACTAAGATCGCATGTTACAAATGCAATAACTTTGGGAACATTACAAGGTATTATAAGTTGCAAGTTAATCAGATTAGATCACTTACATTCTACAAATATAACAATCTAGGACATATAGTGAAGTTTTGTAGGTACAATGGAACTGACAACAGAAGAGGACCACCTCATATGGTTATAAAGAACAATATTGATGATATTGTTAAGAGTTTTGTAGAGCACATGAGTGACCTTAATAGTTGTTTCAGGAAATCAACAGATATTAGAAGTAATAAGGTATGAAAGATAAAGGAGTCTACTGAGGAAAAGGTTCAAGAAGAGTCAGTAGATGTTACTGAGTCTTTTCCTTATGCTAACATTACCACATCAACCTAGATGGCCAAGCATGGCCTTAGGGGCAGCATTAGAAGAAAACATTTAAAATCTATCAAGCCCCTTAATATGAGGAGTAAGCTCTTGAGATATTAGGTAGAGTATGTAGAAATATTTTGAAACACATATCTGTGATCATGTGGTTTTAAAATTCTATATGCTATGATCGCCAGACTATTATTCCACTGGATTATGTGGAGAAATGAGTTTATTGGGAACTGTGTCATTTCTTCACTCAGTAAAGTATAAGGTTAATAGAAAGAACATGTTTGGACATCATTTGAAGAGAAGACCATGAGGAGAATATAATCTAGTGTAGAAGAAGAATAGAAACAAGTGTGTTGAGATTTTGATCAAAGAAGGAACTCACATTTTAGTAGATAAGAAGTATTTAGATCAATTTTAAAGCTTTGGTTATGGATACTCTGATAATTGTAGATGTTGTTGAAAGACCTAGATATAATTTTAATAAGAACCCTTATAAATCAACTCCTGATGATCCTGAAGGTGCATTTTCACAAACACCCTACGACATTCTACATGTTAGAGATAATAGGGCTTACATCCACTATAAGTATGAATCTTTGGGAGACTATGATATTGCTAATGAGATGGAAGACATGATCAAAGTAGATGGAAAGATGACAAATGAATTTTCACATATTAATAACCTAAGTATCATGAAGGTAACCAAACTTCATGAGTTTGACAAAGAAGAATAGATCAAGATAATTCTGAGAAGAGTTCATGAATAGTTTATTTGATTAGGAGGTCACCCTATGAATATTTGGGGTGACCTAATTCAAACTATAAAAGGTTTGGATAATAATGGTATAATACCTATTGCAAAAAAGAACACTAAGAAAATGGTGGAAACCCTAATGTGTTCATAATGGGACAAGAGAGAGATGACCATAAATGATATATTTCAGCATGATGTTAGATTGATTACAATGAATTTAGGCTATAAAATCCATTATAGTAGCTGACTTAACTTAGTATTAGCAGTAGTAATCTTGATGGCTTACAAAATGGTTAAGGAAAATATCAGGTAAAACTTTTGCAAAGTACTTAGACAAAAATTCTTGGAGAATGTGAGGAAAATCAAGAAGGATAAGTCAAAGGCATTTAGATTTGGATCTTTTTTGCTACATATGTATATCCATATCATTCACAAATTTCCTTGTATGAACCCTAGATCTTGGATGTTTTGACGGGACTTTATGACTGGTCCTATCAATAGTGATAAGTTGTCACTAAGTACTGAGGTACCGACCAACTGTTCCTGTAAAGGTTTTCCTGGGAATAAATTCTCTAGGCCTTCAAGCAGCTGGGTGTCATGTCTCGACAGTGCGGGGAAGCTATGTTGGACAAGTTACTTTTTGTTCTGGGGGATAGCTGGTTTTACTCATCTTCTTTAGTGATTTCAGCAATGGGGATGGGGTTTCCTATAAGCATTCAGATTATCAAATAAACTTCAAAAGATTGATCAGGGTTAGAGTTTGTTACTTCTACTTATAGTTATGAAACATATTTCAAACATCAATAATGATCCAATGTAAGAACCACACTAAATACTAAATACATATAGAACCAATGATTATAAATATTCAATATAAAGTGGAAGATGAAACCATTAATCTAAACTAAACATTAGAGAAAAGGACATTAGAAACATAGAGCACAAAATATGTTCGTGAACTTTGACATCAGAACAACACATAACCAGTAGTCACAAAGTGTTCCTCCTTCTTCATTAAATTAAAGTGTTCTAGCATCAGTGGTGTATACATCCATGGCTCCAAGGGAGGATCTAAACTACCAAGAACAACTAAGCATTGAGCTCCTACAACTATTGAGAATGAAAAAGCTACTTCTATTACTTCCTAGACTACAAAATCATCAATTTCGCCGACCCTTGTTATGAGTTTGGACTTCTTATTTATACACATAGTTTTCCCTAAAACTTAACCTAATCTAACTATACACATAATCATATAAAATACATTATTCGGTGGCCGGTAGTACCTGCACAACTTACAATCACCATGAAAAGAGAAGAGGTCTAACAAGATAGAAGAAGAATCCAATAAGAGAAGGTGGAAGAATTGGCATAGAGAAGAGTGCCAGAGTAAAAATAGAAGAAACCCTATCTTCCCAGAGTTTGAGGCTACATTCCTCATCAATATTGAATGTGGCTCACTTTATTTGATGCACCATGTAGTAAATCTAGGAGCGACACCTTGGGAGAATCACTTGTTAGAGCCATCCCTCCATCTGACATGCCTTATTGGGATCATCTACCTGTTGACCCCTTATGAACTACTTGAAAATGATCAGTCAGCTCTGGGGAACCTAGATCTAGGTCACTACAAAAGAATACAAAAGTTTAGATCTAGAAATCCAGAGTCCAGTAGCTTACTCTCAAAGAATAAAGAACTTACAAAATTTGCACCTTGCTAGTGGGGATCTCCAGAATCTGGAGAACTTCATTGTTCCTTGTATGTTTTGAAAGCTTCTAGGAGCTAGACAATTACATCTCTATCAATGTTTTCAATGTTGGCCTAGTGAAACTTGGCTACCTCAAATTGTTTGCCCAGATCTGAGGTGTTTCCCTTAAATTCCATGGCCATCTTTGCTACATCATGGGCCTGGAGCATCATGCGAAATAAGCGTGAGATTTTTTCTCTGTTCATTTCTCTCGCAAACCGATATCATGACTCCATTAGTTCATTGAAATTCCCCAAAACATATTCTTTTAGAGTACATGTATCCGTACTAAAGGGATTTGTTGGTTGTATTCCAGGTTTTGCTACTTTACCCTAAAATTTTGTTGCCTTCATGCCAATTTCTATCCCAAGTTAGAAAGTATGTCCCATTTGTGAAGTATCCCTGAGAATTTTCTATGTCTTTAGGTCAAAATCCACATGAACAGTGCAAAAACCAAAAACCCTAAGCGTTGTTCTAAGTCAAAATGCAAAAAAAGACCTAAAATGACAATCGAGTTTCTATTTTTGCATTAACTTTTTGAAAAACTTAAGTCATGAGCCTTTTATAATGGTCACCTAGTCACTTGATCCCAGAAGCATATTTCATTTAGTTATGAGACTTGGTGATTAACTATTGTTGGGATGTCTCTTGAAGAAATAGAATATTCCTTATGTTTTATGAGACTTGGTGAAACCCTTCAGTCACAAAGTCTCCCAATGCAGAAGCATGTCAGTAGTCAACATCTAGACAAATAGTTGAGTCATGGTGTCACACAAAAAATCTAGCAGTTAGTGATTTGTTATGAGACTTAGTGATTGCTTTACTCACGACATCTCTAGATTAGAACACAGTTAAGTGATATGTTAAATTTTTGTGTCCTGTAGTCTCCAAGTAAAATGATAGTTAAGTGAAAGATGCCAAGACTTTGCAACAAACCACAGGGTTTAGAATATATGGAAGTCGAGTTGTTGCTAGATTAAGATGCTAAGTGAGTGTTTAACCAGAAATTCAGAGACAAATAGTTAGAAGAGAAATGTGTCCATAATGAGCATAATGAAAGTTAGGCACATGGTCTCCCAAAATAAAAAGGTCATCTAGCGATTAAGAGATTAAAGGTATAAAGTTATGTATTGTCACGTAGTCTCCAAATGATTTAAGGCCTTTTAAATATACTCAGTAACTTAGTGCAGTCGTCAGATGTTAAGTGTAATAAGATCAATGGTGGTCGCTAAGTCTCCATCAGATTTGCATGATAAGAAAAAGTGCTTGTGACAATGAGATAACCTTTAGTTGCATAGTCTCTAAATTAAAATCAAAAGGTAAAGGTTGTTGCAGTCTCTGAAAGTAACATCAAGTAGCATTTTTAATCAGCGATTGGGCGACTAAGGTTAGTCACAGAGTCTCGTAATAGGAAATAAAAACTTAGTGACTTAGCAATAATAGTTAAAGGTAAAGATAAAGGCTAGTTGTGGGGTATCCAAATAAATTTTGAGTTAAGCATCTTATCTAGCGACTTTGATTTATGAAGTCGCGTGATCGCTAGAACTTAGCAATGGCTAACCAAGTAAAGAAAATCACACAATCACTAGATCTCTAGAAGAATTGAGGATTAAGAGATTTGGTTAGTGAAAAGGAGATACTACATAGTCACATGGTCATTGAATATGAAAAATGATAAAAGTCTACAGTTATTGATATGACAATGTGGAGATTCAGTAACCAATGAAAATCTAGGAAATTAATTGTTGTATGAAAAGGAGTAGCTGAGATGTCTGAAAAAGAACAAATCATATGAAGACATGTCATCCTATTCAAATTTTATAAGGGTTTTTCTAAAGACACACTCATATGAATTTGATTTCATGTCACCATCATGAGCTACGGCTAGGATTTCAATCAATTCCACAACATGTTAACTTGAAAGCAAAATTGATTGTTTTTCCAATGATGAGCTATATACTTAGAGGAGTTTCCATAAAGAGTTGATTGTAGGTTCATTTTCACTTATCTTGCATCCAAAATTGTAGAGAAAAGAAGTGATAGGTCTTTTGTGTTTAGAAGGAAAAAATTGATCTGTTACAAAGTAATTTTCTGGTTATCAAGTTTCTTGAATTGTTAAGTAGTGATCAGAAGAGAGCAGTGAGTTCTAAGAGGAGATTTGTTTCAATATTCATAAAGGAAGGTTTAAAATAGAGCAAGATGAGCAAGGCTATTAGTGTGGCTTCCACTAGTGGAAGAAGTGATGAAGTTGATGATTATACAAAAGGGAAGAGGAATTACTCTGATGAGTTCTTAAAGTTGTTGCAGGGGTCTACACAAAACAAGAGGGCTAATGCAAATTTGGTGGCATATAACTACTATGAGATCATAGATGCTTCCAATCCAAGATCAATAGGTTTTTTTCTTTACAAATACTTCTATAATAATTCTGATAAGGCCATCCCAGTGTCAAACCCTTGGAATTGTGGTCTTGCTAGGTTAATTGTCCCTGATGTTTATATAGATATAGACTTGTTTCTACGTCTTGCCAGCCACTATGATGATCTATCTAAGACAATCAAGAAAATGATGGTACTACCCTATTTATGTGAAATAGGAATTCATTTATGCAAGCCTTTGGCTTATACAGTACCATGTCTACCAAGATAAATATTACTAAGCAAGGGGAGAGGTATAGGTTAAAACTTGGTATTGCTAGGGGTCAATTACAGAAGCATATGCTTAAAGAGGTTAGGAACCATCATACTCCTATACCTGGGACTGCACCCTACTACTTTAAGGAATTACATTTCTATATTAAGTATATTTCCTATGCTTTATATAGAGTGTTAGGGATAGATGCAGGGGCAGAGAAAATAAATGGCAAAATTTTGATGATGGTACTAGACTTGGAAGAGGTGCATTCTAGAACTAGTTATGACTACATATAGCACATTATTGACAAAATGCATGAAGGATTTGTATCTATGTAAAAGAAGATGAAGGACCCTAAGGAGAAGGAACCTAAGTTCTTCCACTATTCCATCCTGATGCATTTGTTATTACATTATAAGTATGGGATTATGGATGTGAATAACTTGAATCCTCAGAGGATTTTCTAGGACAAGCCTAATCCTATTTAGTTTTGGGCTAGGATATGGAATTATACATCAGAGGACTATGATTTTTGTGGATTTGAAAATTTGATTGTATATCCACTAATGCAAAGCATGGGTATCAGCAAAACTAGACTCCCAGTAAAGGTGTTGCAATTATTGAGACCTTGTGAGTATGTGGACAAGTGAGAGGGTGATCACAACTAGGGAGATTTCTTCTTGGAAGAAAATTTTACCATGATTAGGGTATATGGATGCATACATCCACCTCATATCTTACCCTATCATGTGCCATCCACAGTTTCTACCATGGAGTTCATCTGGCAACTATTGTTGACAGACAATGAACATTTTGCACCACATAGGAAGGGGACCTTAACCCCTAGACAGTTTAAAATCTTTAAATTTACCATTGGAAAGGGTGTTATAGATTAGGTGAGTGCATGGTTTGAGAGTTGTAAGATGAGGGCAGCATCATACAGATATATTGACCCTGAGGGATTCATGGTAGGAGTTAGGAAACTTTTGACTCCTACCATCCCCATACAAATGTGCATGGTTTCTGTGTAGAAGAGGATGTCATAAGAAATCTTCTTGATGAAGATGAGATAAGAACAAGTAGAGGGAGGATTCAAGAATTGTTGAATCTAGAAAAACAAATAAAGATAAATGGGTTGTCTTTTGGAGGCTTTTACCCTGATTTGTCTTATTTTGATAAGATTAAGGCTATATTGATAATTTTTATTTACTATGTGACAAATTGGATAATGTTTTGGATAAAAAAGGAGCAAAGGATTTGAATATTTAGAATCAAAATATGAGAGTGATAGTGATAGTGATTATGCCCGTCCACCTCAATATGACCAACCTCAACATGATGTTGCAGAGGTAGCACAGGAACAAGGAGAACAAGGCCACATCATTGACCTATCTAAAGTATCATAGCTAGATGATGTTGAAGAACCTGCTACAAAGAGGTAAAAAGTTGATCCTGGTCAGACTTCCTCTATTAGGAAAGAGAATAAAGGAGATAGAATAAGCACTCTCATTCTTGGAAATAGATTGTATGATCATAATATAAGGAAATTTGGAAATTTCTCATATTATGACTCATTGGGCTCACTTGAATGATGTCAAGAGAAAACAATTGTCTGACAAGTGTAGCATTCTAATTGAGGAAACTAGTGCCCTAGCCAAAGTTAGGGAATTGTGCCAAATAAAGATACATTAGCAAGATAAGATAATTGCTGAGTTGCTAAAACAACTAGAAGAGAAACCTGAAGTGGTTTATGTGCCTCCACAACAACCTTTACAGATAGAGGAAAAGGAAAAATAAGAGGAAGTAGTTGAGAAAGAAGATGTGGGTAAGAATAAAAATGAGATAGCCCTAAATGCATTCTTTAGCATAGCATTGATATTCTCAAAGACAAAACAGATGTCATCCTGAATTCTTACAATAAATTTCCCACCTTACATGCAGAAGTGATAGGGTACATTGCCACTTTGAACCCTTACTTTATTAATTGGTTTCCTAGGGTCCAATTATTTGAAAAAATTGCTTATTTGTAGCCTCTTAGGTCAGATTTGACTAAAATTGTGATAGAGGTGGAGGATGAAATTAAGAAGGTTAATATAGCCTTATCTTTCTTTAAAGGCAAGCTAAATCAGATTGAGGCTAAGTTGAGCCTATTTTCCCTAGTTTTTAATAAATTTGTTCTTCCATTAAAAGGAGAAGATGATCAAGTCAAGACTTTAGAGGCCTGGAGAGGTGAATTTGATAGTAGAATGCCCAATAGTGTGGCATTTATTTCAAGATGTGATTTAGATATGGAAAGTTTCAATAAGATTTTGGATGGAGCCTTCGTGGTAGAGACTGACATGAACAAATGCTTAATGGATGTTAAAAGAATAATAGATGTTAGATGGGAAAGATAGAAGGTACAAGTCCAAAGTACATAGAGTTTTAATTTGCCAATAGAGGATGAAGTGACAACATAGGACCTGTTGACCAAGCCCAAGAAAAAGAAACCTATGATAGAGAAGGAGGTCCTGGATGAAGAATAAAGGAGAACACTTGGCACCTGATCATTGAGCACAGGGAGGTTAGTTATTACTAAAGATAATTGTAAGTTATCCTATAATGGAAGTGACTTGATCTTGATATAAATATCAGAAGCTATCCTAAACATTGTCAGACAAAGGTGCCAAATTCCAGAAGAAGACAAAAGAATATCAGATTTCATCCCCTATTTTTGTCTCTCCACAGCTTCTATATTCTATTTCTTTGTCTTTTCTATACTTTTAGGGTTAGGTTCCTTAAAACATCCAAAGCTTATTTCATCCTAACATTAAGGATTCCAAGATGGTTAAGGACCTATAAATAGATCAAATTTGTAAAAGCTAAAAGAGGATGAAATATATTGAAAATCAAAATTTCTTAATTTGTGTCTATGTCTTCAAGCTTTTTAAGCTTTTCATATATTGAAGAAGAAACATTTGAATAAAATACAGTGTAGTTTTACTCTACCTTATTGTTGTCTCTTTACTTGTTGTGTATGCTCTTTTATGTTTAAATTTGTAAGGCATCTTTAAGCATATTGGTTACAAGGTAACTATCTAATTGCTTGCAAGTTCCTTTCAAGGAAAGAACTAAGTTTTGTGAGTAGTTTCATGGAGCATAACAATATTTGAGGATTTGATACAATATTTTAGAGGTGACAGGATAGTTTGTAAGGAATTTTATATGAGTTGCATGTAGATTGTAAGGTAGCTTATAGTATTTTGTTCTATTTTTCTATGGGTATTCATTTATTAGCTATATAGGCCCAAGGATAGGCATTGGTCTAGGAATTGGTTTGGTAATCTATCATCATCCACATATTCAATATCATTTAAACCAATTACTTTCAAGAATATTTGTGTAGAATCAATTGTACTCATATGTGATTACAGTTGAAGTTTATTGATTTCTTAAAGAGTAAATCACTAGGTTATTCCTCCTAGATTCACAAGAATTGCAAAAGGAAAGAAGTATGAAATTCCCTATTATGTTGTTTTCTTTTGTCATTAAGATATTGATTTGGATTTTCAAGCTTGTTTTTAGAATAGTTATGGTTATCTGCATTTTTATATACATGTCCATCTAAAAATAGAGCATTCAGTACATAAGTAAAATCCACTCTAAAGATACTATCAAGCTAGTAATCAGTCATAGGTAAGACCTGCCTGAGTCAGTGGATCTCAAAAAGGGAGGTGAGAATAGGTATCCCCAGTGTTATCAAAACACCTCATCGATTAGTGTCTTTCTCTTGCTTGTGTCAAAGTACAAAAGGCATTGGGAGTCATAGAGTTAACTAAGTATTCAAGCATCTTTAGAGGCCCTGTAAGAAAAAACCCTAACAAATTGGTGACTCCACTGGGGAATTAGAGATTATAACATCTGATTAAATAAATTTTAGAATATCTCTAGTCCAAGTAGTTAGAAATATTTGGTGTTTTGAAGTTCTTAAAATTTTTACAAATCATACCAGCTGTAGTGGTCAAGATTATTCTTTGATAATTATTCATTCATCCCAAATCATTGGGTGGTGACTCTAAAAATAAATCTCTGAGATTAGTGCAAATTTGATAAATATCTCTTAGAATGAACACTAGGTCAAGGATGAGAAAGGGTCATGAGAAGGTTTTATATGGTGGAATCCCATCATCCTCAAGGATGGAAATGCCTTGGAAAAAAAAGAGTAACCAAGTTAGCATGGATGAAACCCCTCCAAGAGGTAAAGAGGGTACTGTTAGGAGAACCATAAACAACAAATAACATTCTCATGATGGAAACACTTCAAAGTATGAAGAGGCTGCTGAAAGAGTTTTGGAAACACCTACTGTCACTTCTACTTCAAATGAGAGAGAAGAGACAAGTACATCTAGTTCAGATTCTAAAGATGCTCCATCTGATGTGCTAGCAAACGAGGAAAAGTTCATCATGAAATAGCTTTCCCTAGTTCAGCAAATGAAAAGGGAGAGAGAAATGAGAAAGAAAAAACTTGAGCATAAGGATGTTGATAAGATTAAAAGAAGATCTTCAAGACATCAAAATATGAAAGATACAGAGAGGTCTCAAAAGGACCAAGAAATACTATTCACTCATAAGGCTTCTTCTTCATAGAAGGAAAAAGGTAAACAAAAGATGAGTGAACACATAGATCAAGAACCTAAGTTTCAGAAGCCTTTAATAGAGAAAATGTCCAAGTTGTATATTGACTTGGAAAAGTTGAGAATTGAAAAAGAAACCATGGAGAAAATGTTGGAAAAGGCACAAATGGAAGCTGCAACAGTTGAAATGAAGAAAAAGATAGATTTCTTACAGTCTTCAAAGTATTCTCAGGGTGGACAAGAAAATACTACTACTTCTAAAGCAAAAACCACCACTTTCAAGGAAGATAGTTTTTAGAGAAAACCATTGCATACTAAAAGGTACAAACAATTTAATTTTGTTTGTATCCCAGGGTATCCTAATGCTTTCCCAAAAGATGTGGGTGATATAGGAGAAAAGCTCCCAAAGTTTGCAGGTAACAATGTTATTTCCTGTGAAACACATTTAAGAAAATTCATTGATTTTTTTGATGATTTAAATATCACCCATGAAGATGTGTTAATGAAATTATTTGTTCAATCTTTAGTAGAAGATGCAAGGGAATAGTTTAGGAGCTTGTCTAATGGATCTGTTGTTTCTATGGATGAGTTGATTGAATTATTTAAGGATTAGTATGGAGATAAAACAAATAAAGGATTTTTGTTGAATGACTTCAATGATATCAAGAATAATTACAATGAAGAGGTTACAGAGTTTAATACAACGTTTCAAAGAGCTATGCATAAACTATTTTAGAAGATAAGGCTGGATGAAGAGGTATGTCTAGCAACTTATTTGAATGCCTTTGATTCTAAAATGGGATATGCTCTTAGAGATAAAAACCCTAGAACTCTTAATGATGCTTATAAAATAGTAGTCAATATTGAAATGAATAGAAGAGTATCTAGTAAGTTTAATAGGAGGGATGACTCAAGGTTTAGTAGGAGCAATTTAAAAGAGCCAGAGTGTAAGGAATGTAGGGCTCCTCAAAACAATAGGTTTTCTTATAATCCTACATACAATCCTCAAAATAGAATGTTGAACAATCCTTATGGCACTTAGTTCAAAGATGGGAAGCCTGTTATTTTACTTAGAAAAGAAAAGATAGATAACAAAACTCCAGACCAACTACATAAAAATGTTGTCCATTTTTTCAATGATGATGCTTGGTGTGAGGCTTGCAAAGCCCCTCATAACCTTGATTTTTGTATCATTTCCTTAGATTTGAGAGTAAGCAAAGAACATGTAAATGATGAGGGTGAATAGTGTGATCATAGTATGACAAATACATACTCATGCCATGATATAGATTTAGACAGTGAAAGTGAAAATCATGATTCATGTATTTCACAAAGGAGGGTAGAAAATCATCATCAATAGATCTTATCAGATAGTGAAATTGAGGGAAATGATGATCATATAAGATGTTATGCTCAATACAATCAAGATATTCCACTCATTAGAAAAGCTTCAGATGAAGAGAAAGATAGGATAATTTTAGATTTAGTGAACAAAGCTAGAAACAACTATCATCTGAGAAACAGAGTAGTGGGTGGTATTGGTAGCCAGCCATTAGGTGTGTTTATAAAATAAAATAAGATAGACACTAAGCATGTGAAAAAAAATGAAGGACTTGGTGATAATCTAAATAAACATAAGGTCAAAATTATTACAAAAGCCCTTGAACCAAATGTTATACAAGAAGGGGATTTGAAAAGACAAGAAACAAGTACTCCTGTGCAAAAGATAGAGAATAAAAAATTAAAAGAATTAGCTCTGAATGAGCATAATGAGGAAAATGATATCACTATTGATAAATCAAAATCTTCAGATGTGAAATATACTCCAGTAGACATGGGTCAATGTTTGTCCCAAATGATAGTTAAGGTACCATTTCTAGAGATGATGAGAATTAAAGAACATAAGGAAAGGTAATGTCATTATTGAACAGTGTGCCCATAATAAAGGCTCAAAGTCTAGAAAATATTAGCAAGAAACCAATTACCAAAGGGAAGGAAGTTGAGGTGTTAACATCTGAGATTCCTCAAATTTTATTGAATACAACTTCTTCCCCAAAGGTTGTTGACCCATTTTTTCTCTCATTGATAATTAATGATAAGATGCTAAAAAATTGTATGATTGATTCAGGAGCATCTAATATAGTTATGACAGTAGAAATCATGAGGTAAATGGGATTACAAGTTGATACTCCTTATGGGAGATGTCGAGCTATGGACTCTAGAGAGGTCCCTGTGATTGGTACCATTGAGGCTATGCCTTATAAGTTAGTAGTCTGCCCTGATGTAGTAATGACTATGAATGTTTTGGTAGTTGACATACCACCACATTATGGCATGTTGCTGTCAAGAAAGTGGAGTGCTTCAATGGGAGGTAGTATACAAAATGATTTATCATATGCTACTTTTAATATTGCTGGAGAAAATGTTAAGGTCTTAAGGGAGAGTAGAACTCCTCACATGATAGAAAGATTTGAAGACACTAACATTAATTGTTGCATTAACAAGGATATGGAGAATTTTAGGATGCAAAAAAGTGAACTTTATTGTCAGCATGAAGAGATTGATCCTATAAACATAGAGTTGATTAAGTAGGGGGAAGGATTGTGGAAAATGTACTTTGATGGGGCTTTCTCAAAAGAAGGATCATGGGCAGGTGTATTATTGATATCTCCATTAGGTACCACTTTTAAGTATTCATTTCTATTAGCCTTCCAATGTACAAACAATACTGTAGAATATGAGGCTTTGTTTTTGGGACTTGAAATTGCTATCAAACATGGTATAAAGTGTTTAAATGTTTATGGTGATTCTGAGTTGGTAGTAGCTCAAGTTAGATCTAAATATGTTGTAAAGAACGACAGATTGAAAATGTACAAATATGCTATTTGGGATCAAATTGAAATGTTTGATGCCTTTTACATAAGTTGGTTAGAAAGGTCAAAAAATATAATGGCTGATTTTTTAGCAAATTTTGTTTTAAAAAATGATGATTTGACCTTGCATGGGGTGTCAATACTAGAAGCCAAAACAAGACCAGTTGTTCTGGACAACATATACAACTTGCAAGTTTTCCAAGATGATCAAGATATTCTGAGGTTCATACAATGTCTAGACCATTATGAAAACTAGAGAATAGATTGTAGTACTTTACTAGAAAATAATGATGGAAAAGACTACATTTTGGGAAATGAGGTTGTCCAGTTAAGCTCTAATCAGATTCCTAGGGGTTTGGTTGAGCTTGAAGCATTGTTTAGTAGTCAACAGAATGATTCATCAAAGCTAAGCAATGCCAAAGTTGAGCATTTAGAAGAAATAAACTTAGGATCTAAAAATAGTCCTCAAATAATTTATATTGGAAAGGGTTTGGACTCTCATGTAGGAATAAATTTGATCAAATTGTTGAGAAAATATAAACATGTCTCGGCTTGGTCATATCAGGACTTGAAAGCATATAGAGAGGACCTTTTTCAACATGAAATCCCTTTGAAATCAGATGTGAAACCATTTAGGAAAAAAAAGAGGCCTATTAACCCCTTGTTGGCTCCTAAAATGCAATGAGAATTGATGAAACTAAAGGATGCTGGGATAATCCAGCCAATCAGACATTCAACTTGGGTATCAAATTTAGTGCTAGTTAGAAAGAAAAATGGTGATATCAGATTGTGTGTGGATTACATAAATCTAAATATTTTTTCATTGAAAGATAATTATTATTGTAACATAAAATATAACATAAAATGCACAAGGGAATAATCCAAATTGATCAACCCAAAAAGGATCAATGCATAAATGAATCAATCTGTTGGAAATAAGAATAAAGAAGGAGATCCTAGGTTACCCTCTTAAAAATGTGTTTGATTTTGAAATGAATGTAAGTGTGTGATAGATTTAGAAAGTTTAAGGATTTGAATTGAAATGCAAACAAGAAATGCACTAACCTTGAAATATTACAGATCAAATATTGCTGTTTTTTGGGGTCTATACTTAGTTTCTAGAAAATCTGAAGTATGATCCAGAAAGAAAATGTAGAGATGAACAAAACCCAAAAATAATTTTTTTTCTGATCTTGTCTTATGAAAAAGGTTGACCCTAAACCACAAATGTCAACCCTGACCCAATAACGTCGACCCTAACCTGCACAGATCTGAAAGTGACTTTGTTCGCGGATCCTGAAAGTATGCCAAAAAGGGTATCCAAATCTAGTCTCAAAACTGAAATCCCAAACCTATACCTATGAGAAAAAAAGAGGTTGAACCTATACCACTTTTTCCAACTCAATCTGTTCAACTCTGAAAGTGTCCCTGTTCTCATAGTCTGAAAGAAATCCAAAAAGGGTATCCAGATCTGGCCTCGGATCTACAGTCCGAAACCTGTACCTGCAAGAAAAATGTTTGTTTGCTGTTGGGGATGGGTTTGCCTTAGTCAAACCCCGATTTAGGAATTAAGCTTGAAATCAATAATTGAAATAAGAATGCTATCAAGAAGTAGAATTGAATCTAACAATGAAGCTATCATATTGAATAAATATGTAATTGAAATTCAAATGTATGCAAGTATGTAAGTATGAAAGCAATGGACTTTAGAAACCATAAATCTCCATGATTGTATTCTTGAAATCCACTTTTAAGAGATGATGAAAGAGTCTTGAGGATGCACAAAGGATCTTGAAGGAAGATCACACCACCATGATGGCTAGATCTAGGGTTTGAATGATGAATCTTGAATGTTTGCACCTAATCCGTTCAAAGGCTTGAAAGCTTGAATCCTTGATCTTCAATGGAGAACTTGAATGCTTGAGAGGAAGGCTTCAACACCTTGAGAGCTTGGAAATGGATGCTTGAACTTTTTTCTTCTTGACAAAATCTTGATTAGAACTTTTTTGCACTTGGAAGACTTAGAGAAAATGAGAGAGAGAGAGAGACTTCCTTTTATATGAAATTAGGGCACAATCTTCTAAGGATGCCTACATAGGAGGATTAAATTCCAATTAGACCCATGCCCCTAGAAAAGGACCTATATTAAATATAATTTAGGAATCAATCATTTTGGAGCCCAAAACAGCCGACCCGGAAGCGGGAGAGAACTTTTTGTGAGGATCGACATCTGAAAAACCAAAAGTTCCCAGGATTTGGACACTGGGACAGGGTCAAGGTCAGCCTTGTCCTAGGATAGGGTCAAAGGCAACCCTGTCCTAGGTCAGGGTTGAGGTTGACCCTATCCTAGGAAGTCAAACCTTTTCCTGAATCCCAGAAACACAGGTCTGTATCCCAGAATGCATAAATCAGTCCAGAAAGTGGTGGAAAGAAGGGAAGATCAAGGGGGATAAAGAAAAAATGGGAGGATGATGTGATGCAAGTCAAATACATCCCCTAAGGAGGGCTAAACACTCTTAACATGGAAGTGCTTCCATTTTAAGATGATACAATTCCTTACCTAATATGGAATCAATGTTGCATAAGGTGGCTGGTTGTGAGTTACTATCTGTGATGGATGGTTTCTTAGGATATAACCAGGTCTTAGTTAAAGAATTAGAGTAGTAAAAAACTACATTTACTACTCTATGGGGGACTTATGTGTATATCATAATTCCTTTTGGACTAATAAATGCAGGGGCAACTTTTCAAAGGGCCACGGATGTTGCTTTCAAAGAATTCATTGATTTGTTCATGGTTATTTATCAAGATGATTTGACTGCATATTCTAAAAGGGAAGTGGATCACTATGATCACTTTGGTAAAATTTTTAATAAGGCATTGGAATATGGTGTCTCACTGAATCCCAAGAAGTGTCATTTTGTAGTAAAAGAGGGAAAGTTGCTAGGACATATAGTGTCTAGAGAAGGGGTAAGAATAGACCCTGAGAGAGTCAAAGCAATTCAAAGAGTGACTACTCCAAAGAACTTAAAAGGTGTACAATATTTCTTAGGAAAGATCAAATTTTTCAGAAGATTCATAGTAAATTTTGCATAAATTGTTAAACCAATTGTAAAATTGCTAAATAAAGATGCCAAATTTGTTTGGAATGAAGAAGCCCAACAAGCATTTGAAAAAATAATAAAGGCAGTACAACAGGCTCCAGTTTTGAAATCTCTAGACTATACTAAGCCTTTCTCTTTGTTTTCTTTTGCATATTTTCATACAATTGCTTCTATTTTGCTTCAGAAGGATGAACAAGTATTTGAACATCTAATTGCTTTTTACAGTAAATCCTTGCAAGCTGCAGAGCTTAATTATGAAATAATGGAAAAGTAGGCTTATGCCTTGGTAAAAGCTATGAAATATTTTAGGCCATACTTGGTTTTTGTTAAGATATAGGCTTATGTTCCTCATTCAGTAGTGAAAGATATCCTTACACAGTAAGAGGTAACTGGTAAGAGGTGTAAATGGATCACCAGAATACAAGAGTTTAACCTTGAGATCCATATTACAAAACTAATAAGAGGAAAAGGTCTGGCAAAGCTTATGAAAGAAGAGAACTTGGATCTAGTATAGATAAATCAGACAAAAATGCATGGTCAAGATATTACAAGCATAGAAAGGAAACCATTCTATACTGATATTGTTTTCTTTCTCAAAAAAGCTAAGTGTCCTGATCATTTGTCAGAAAATTAGAATAGAAGTCTGAAATTGCAAACTCAAAGATACACTTTGATCTAGGATGACTTGTTTTAGAAAGATAAGAGTGGTGTACTATTGTTATGCCTTGACAAATACCAAGCTGAGAGAGTTTTGAATGAGATGCATGAAGTAGAATGTTGGGGTCATTTTTCTACTAAAACTACTGCCCATAAGATTTTAAGGGATAGGTATTATTGGCCTACTCTTTTCAAGGATACTTATGAACATGTTAGGAAGTGTGAAACATGTCAAAGGTTCTCAAATAAGTTAAAATTTCCAGGTGCTTTGTTGTTAAATCCAGTCAGTACTGAAGCTCCTTTTACTATGTGGGGGATTGATTTTATTGGTGAATTTTGGGAAAAATCTAGTGGAGGACAAAGTTGGATATTAGTTGCCACAGATTACTTTACCAAGTGGATTGAAGCCATCCCTAAAAAGAAAGAAACAAGTAGGGTAGTCACTAAATTTCTCATGGACAATATTATAACCAGATTTGGTGTACCTACTAAGTTAGTAATGGATAATGCTATGAGTTTTAGATCAGAAGAAATGACAAGTTTCTATGAAAAATATGGGATTACAATATCATATTCATCCCCATATCATCCACAGGATAATGGATAAGCTGAGTCTATTAATAAGTGTATATTGAAGATACTAAAAAGGACTCTGGAAAAGAATAAAAGAGCATGGCATACTAAGTTGAAACTAGCACTTTGGGCTAACAGAGTAACAATTAAAAAAGTGATTGGTAAGTCTCCATTTAAGCTGGTATATGGTCTACAAGCAAGATTGCCCATTAACAATTTATTGCCAATATATCAATTTATACAAGAGGAACATTTAGATGTTTCTGATATTATTGAGAATAGAATGACTCAGTTAATAAAATTGGATGAAGTAAGGAGAAATAGTCAAAAGGAAAACATGAAGTTGTAGCAAAAGATGAAGTACCTTTTTGATAAAAGGGCTACTGCAAGGAAATTCTAGTCTGGTGACCTAGTTCTCCAATGGAATGCTAGGGTAGAAGACAAAGGAAAACACAAGAAGTTTGAGTCTCTGTGGCTAGGGCCATTTATTATCTCAAATTTTTTTGGAAAGGATTCTTATTTATTGAAGAACATGGAGGGAGAATATTTTGAGTTTCCTATGCATGGGCAATTCCTAAAACCCTTTTTCAACTGAGAATCAAAAGTTTATGCACAAGTATGTATTATATTGTGAATACTTTCCCTTTGTGCTTGTAAATGATGTAAATAGTTTCCCTTCTATTTTAGGTTAGTTGGTGTTCTCGTCATTTTTTGAAGGGTCTACAACCAGAGATTCTGTGGTTCTTTGCCATAAATTATGTTTAGTCAATCCTTAGGAGAGCCACTATTGGTTGTATTCTAGGTTTTGCCGCTCTACCCTAAAATTTTGTTGCCTTCATGCCAATTTCTATCCCAAGTCAAAAAGTATGTCCAATTTTTGAAGTATCCCTGAGAAGTTTCTGCATCTTTAGGTCAAAATCCACATGAATAGTGCAAAAAGAAAAAATCCCTAAGCTTTTTTCTAAGTCAAAACGCAAAAAAATCCCTAAAATGACAATCAAGTTTCTATATTTGCATTACCTTTTTGACAAACTTAAGTCATGAGCCTTTTATAATGGTCACCTAGTTGCTTGATCCCAAAAGCATATTCCATTTAGTTATGAGACTTGGCAATTACCTATTGTCAGGATGTCTCTTGAAGAAATAGAATATTCCTTATGTTCTATGAGACTTGGTGAAACCCTTTAGTCATGAAGTCTCCCAATGAAGATGCATGTCAGCAGTCAAAATCTAGACAAAGAGTTAAGTCACGGTGTCACGCAAAAAATCTAGCAATTAGTGATTTGTTATGAGACTTAGTGATTGCTTTAGTCATGGGGTCTCTAGATTAGAACACAATTAAGTGACATCTTAAATGTTTGTGTCGCGTAGTCTCCAAGTAAATTTATAGTTAAGTAAAAGATGCTGAGACTTTGTGACAAACCACAGGGTTTAGAATATATGGAAGTCGGGTTGTCACTAGATTAAGATGCTAACTCAGTGTTTAACTAGCAATTCAAAGAAAAATAGTTAGAAGAGACACGTGTCCACAATGAGTAGAATGAAGGTTAGTCACATGGTCTTTAAAAATAAAAAATTCATCTGGCGATTAAGAGATTAAAGGTATAAAGTTATGTATTGTCGCGTAGTCTCCAAATGATTTAAGGCCTTTTAAATATACTCAGGGACATAGCACAACCGTCATATGTTAAGTGTAATAAGATCAACAGTGGTCGCTAAGTCTCCATTATATTTGCATGATAAGAAAAATTACTCACAATAATGAGATAACCTTTAGTCGCATAGTATCTGAATTAAAATCAAAAGGTAAAGGTTGTCGCGTAGTCTGTGAAAGTAACATCAAGTAGCATTTTTAATCAGTGATTGGCCAACTAACATTAATCACAGGGCCTTGTAATAGGAAATAAACACTCAGTGACTTAGCGATAATAGTTAAAGGTAAAGATAAAGGCTAGTCACGGGGTCTCCAAATAAACTCTGAGTTGAGCATCTTATCTAGTGACTTTGATTTGTGCAGTTGCATGATCGCTAGAACTTAACTGTGGTTAGACAAGTAAAGAAAATAACATAGTTGCTAGATCTCCAAAAGATGTGAGGGTTAAGAGATTTGGTCAGTGACAAGGAGATACTGCATAGTCGCGTGGTCGCTGAATATGAAAAATGATAAAAGGTGGCAGTTATTGATAAGACAATGTGGAGATTCAATGACCAATGAAAATCTAGGAAATTAATTGTTGTATAAAAAAGAGTAGCTGAGATGTCTGACGAAGAACCAATCATATGAAGACATGTCATCCTGTTCAAATTTTATAAGGTTTTTTCTGAAGACACACTCATATGAATTTGATTTCTTGTCACAGTCATGAGCTATGGCTAGGATTTCAATCAATTCCACAACATGTTAACTTGAAAGCAAAATTGATTGTTTTTCCAATGATGAGCTATGTACTTAGAAGAGTTGCCATAAAGAGTTGATTGCAGGTTCATTTTCACTTATCTTGCATCCAAAATTATAGAGAGAAGAAGTGCTAGGTCTTTTGTGTTCAAAAGGCATAAATTGATTAGTTGCAGAGTAATTTTCTAGTTATCAAGTTTCTTGAATTGCTAAGAAGTGATCAGAAGAGAGCAGTGAGTTCTGAGAGGAGATTTGTTTCAATATCGGTAAAGGAAGGTTTGAAATAGAGCAAGATGAACAAGGCTATCAGTGTGGCTTCCACTAGTGGAAGAAGTGATGAAGTTGATGATGATGGAAAAGGGAAGAGGAATTAATCTGATGAGTTCTTAAAGTTGTTGCCGGGGTTTACACAAAACAAGAGGGCCAATGCAAATTTGCTGGCAGATGACTACTATGAGATCAAAGATGCTTCCACTCCAGGATCAACTAGTTTTTCTCTTTACAATTACTTCTATAATAATTCTGATAAGGCCATCTGAGTGTCAAACCCTTGGCATTGTGGTCTTGCTAGGTTAATTGTCCCTGATGTTTATATAGATATTGACTTGTTTCTAGGTCTTCCTAACCACTATGATGCTTTGTCTAAGACAATCAAGAAAAATTATGGTACTACTCTATTAATGTTAAATAGGAATTCATTTATGCAAGCCTTTGGCTTATACAATACCATGTCTACCAAGATAAATATTACTAAGAAAGAGGAGAGGTATAGGTTAAAACCTGGTATTGCTAGGGGTCAATTATAGAAGCATATTCTTAAAGAGGTTAGGAACCATCTTACTCCTATACCTAGTACTACACCCTACTACTTTAAGGACTTACATTTCTATATTAATTATATTGCCTATGCTTTATATAGAGTGTTAGGGATAGATGCGGGGGTAGAGAAAATAAATGTCAGAATTTTGATGATAGTACTAGACTTGCAAGAGGTGCATTCTAGCACTATTTATGACTACATACAACACATTATTGATAAAATGCATGAAGTATTTGTAGCTATCTAGAAGAAGATGAAGGACCCTAAGGAGAGGGAGCCTTGGTTCTTCCACTATTCCATCTTGATGCATTTGTTATTACATTTTAACTATGGGATTATGCATGTGAATAACTTAAATCCTCAGAGGATTTTCTATGACAAGCCTAATCCTATTCAATTTTGGGTTAGGATATGGAATTATACATGCAAGGACTATGATTTTTGTGGATTTGAAAATTGGATTGTATATCCACTAATGCAGAGCATGGGTATCAACAAAACCAGACTCCTAGTAAAGGTGCTACAATTATTGAGACCTTGTGAGTATGTGGACAAGTGGGAGGGTGATCACAACTAGGGAGATTTCTTCTTGGAATAAAATTTTACCATGATTAGGGTATATGGATGCACACATCCACCTCATATCTTACCCTATCATGTGTCATCCAAAGTTGTTGCCATGGAGTTCATCTGGCAACTATTATTGATAGACAATGAACATTTTGCACCACATAGGAAGGGGACCTTAACCCTTAGATTGTTTAAAATATTTAACTTTACCATTGGAAAGGGTGCTATAGATTGAGTGTATGGTTGGAGATCTGCAAGATGAGGGCAGCATTATATAGATATATTGACCCTGAGGGATTCGTGGCAGGAGTTAGGAAAATTTTGACTCCTACCATCCCCAATACAAATGTGCATGGTTTCTGTGTAGAAGAGGATGTCATAAGAAATATTCTTGATGAAGATGAGATAAGAACAAGAAGAAGGAGGATTCAAGAATTGTTGAATCCATAAAAAAAAATAAAGAGAAATGGGTTTTCTTTTAGAGGCTTTTACCCTAATTTTCCTTATTTTGATAAGATTAAGGCTATGATTGATAATTTTTATGTACTCTATGAACAATTGGATAATGTTTTGGATAAAAAAAGAGAAAAGGATCCTGAATATTTTGATTCAAAATATGAGAGTGATAGTGATGGTGATTATGCCTATCCACCTTAATATAACGAACCTCAACATGATGTTGCAGAGGTAGCATAGGCACAAGGAGAACAAGGCCACATCATTGATCTAACTGGAGTATCATAGCCAGATGATGTAGAAGAACCTACTACAAATATGCAAAAAGTTGATCCTGGTGAGACTTTCCCTGTTAGGAAAGAGAAGAAAGGAGGTAGAATAAGCGCTCTCATTGCTGGAAATAGATTGTATGATCATAATCTAAGGAAGATTATCAGAAAGGGGAAGAGGTAGCAATAGGATGAGGAAGAAAATGTAGAGTTGCCTCTAAAAGCATGTATTCATGAGAGGTTGTTGCATCAGTAGCAATTTCTGAGTGATGATAATTTTGTCAAGAGTGATGAATTCAAGGATTTTCTGAGATGGCACAAGAAAGAGAAGATAAGGGATGAGTTGAAGGTAGATGGAGAGGAAATAGTCACAAATGAGGCTTTGTTAGCTCTACAAGCCTATGACCCTGATAGTGAGGATGTCTCTCCAGATGAGGCAAGAAAAATGGTTTTGAATAGTGGCATTTTGCTTGCAATAGGCTGGGATTTAGACTCAGCATTCATTATTGACCAAGTCGGGAAATAGCCAGACCTAAAATTGGAAAGTGAGGTTCAAATGGGTGATATGACAAATGGATTTGGATATAGTCCAAAATCACAAGCTTTCACCATGTGGAGCCTATGTCCCAAAGACCAAAAGCCTCAATTAGTGAACATTCAGGAGAACATGGTGGGGAACCAAATGGTCTGGACCATGCAGAACACTAGAGATTTGGAAATTTCTCAGATCATGACTCATTGGGATCACTTGAATGAAGACAAGACAAAACAATTGTCTAAGAAGTGTAGCATTTTGATTGAGGAAACCAGTGCCCTAGCCAAAGATAGGGAATTATGCCAAATAAATATACATCAGCAAGATAAGGTAATTACTAAGTTGTTGAAACAACTAGAAGAGAAACCTGAAGTGGTTTATCTGACTCCACAACAACCTTTATAGATAGAGGAAAAGGAAAAATCAAAGGAAGTAGTTGAGAAAGAAGATGTGGGAAAGAATAAAAATGAGATAGCCCTAAATGCATTGAAATGCATTCTTTAGCATAAGATTGATATTCTCAAAGACAAAATAGATGTCATCCTGAATGCTTGCAATAAATCTCCCACCTTACATGCAGAAGTGATAGGGTACATTGCCACTTTGAACCCTTACTTTACTAATTGGTCTCCTAGGGTCCAATTATTTGAAAAACTTGCCTATTTGCAGCCTCTTAGGTCAGATTTGCCTAAAATTGTGATAGAGGTGGAGGATGAAATTAAGAAGGTTAATATAGCCTTATCTTTCTTTAAAGGCAAGCTAAATCAGATTAAGGCTATGTTGAGCCAATTTTCCTTGGATTTTAATAGATTTGTTCCTCCATTGAAAGGAGAAGATGATCAAGTTAAGTCTTTAGAGGCCTGGAGAGGTGAATTTGATAGAAGAATGCCAAACAGTGAGGCATTTACTTTAGGCTCTGAGTTAGATATGGAAGGTTTCAATAAGATTTTGGATGAAGCCTTCAAGGTAGAGACTAACATGAAAAAACTCTTAATGGATGTTAAAAGCATCACAGATGTTAGATGGGAAAGATAGAAGGTACACATCTAGAGTACATAGAGTTTTAATTGGCCAGCAGAGGATGAAGTGATAGCATGGGACCCATTGACCAAACCCAAGAAAAAGAAACCTGTGATAGAGGAGGAAATCCTAGATGAAGAATAAAGGAGAACACTTGGCACCTAATCATTGAGCATAGGGAGGTTAGTTATTACTAAAGATAAGTGTAAGTTATCCTGTAATGGAAGTGATTTGATCCTGATATAAATATCAAAAGCTATCTTGAACATTGTTAGACAAAGGTGCTAGATTCTAGAAGAAGACAAAAGAATATCAGATTTCATCCCCTATTTTTGTCTTTCCACAGCTTCTATATTTTATTTCTTTGTCTTTTCTGGAATTTTAGGGTTAGGTTCCTTAAACCATCTGAAGCTTGTTGCATCCTAACATTAAGGATTCCAAGATGGTTAAGGACCTATAAATAGATCAAATTTGTAAAAGCTAAAAGAGGATGAAATATATTGAAAATCAAAATTTCTTGATTTGTTTCTGTGTCTTCAAGCTTTTTAAGCTTTTCATGTATTGAAGTAGAAACATTTGAATAAAATACAGTGCATTTTTACTCTACCTCATTGTTGTCTCTTTACTTGTTGTGTATGCATATTGGTTACAAGGTAACTATCTAATTGCTTGCAAGTTTATTTCAAGAAAAGAACTAAGTTTTGTGAGTAGTTTCAGGTAGCATAACAATATTTGAGGATTTGATACAATATTTTAGAGGTGATAGGATAGTTTTTAAGGCATTTTATCTTAGTTGCATGTAGGTTGTAAGGCAGCTTACAGTGTTTTGTTCTATTTTTCTATGGATTTTCATTTATTAACTCTATAGGCGCAAGGATAGGCACTGATCTAGGAATTGGTTTGGTAATCTATCATCATCCACATATTCAATATCATTTAAACCAATTACTTTCAAGAATATTTATGTAGAATCAATTGTACTCATATGTGATTACAGTTGAAGTTTGTTTATTTCTTAAAGAGTAAATCAATAGGTTATTCCTCCTAGATTCACAAGAATTGCAAAAGGAAAGAAGTATGAAATTCCCTATTATGTTGCTATCTGTTATCATTAATATATTCATTTGGATTGTCAAGCTTGTTCTCAAAATAGTTATGGTTATCTAAATTGTTATATACATGTCCATCTAAAAACAAAGCATTCAGCACATAAGTAAAATCTACTCTAAAGATACTATCAAGATAGTAATCATTCATAGGTAAGACCTTCTTAAGTCAGTGGATCTCAAAAAACGAGGTGAGAATAGGCATCCCCAGTGTTATCAAAACACCTCATCAATTAGTGTTTTTCTCTTGCTTGAGTCAGAGTACCAAAGGCAGTGGGAGTCATAGAGTTAACTAAGTATTTGAGCATATTTAGATGTCCTACAAGATAAAATCCTAATAGGATTGACTCCCAAAACCCTTATAACAAAAGCCTTATATAAATTTAAAGAATACCTTGCCTCTGGGACTTTATCTTTCAAGGCCCCTACCAGTTTCTTTCTAATCTCCAATTTGAGATCAAGTCTAGAGTGTTGGACCAAGATAAAATTGAAAGACTCCTCTACCAAAATTCCCATCTTCATGTTGGCTTCCTCTCTGAGACCCATGAACTCTCCTAGCACACTCATCCATGCCTCATATTGATTGGTTTCTCCCTCCCATAGAGAAATGACACCTTTAACTTAGTGCAAGATGTTATCCATCATCTATAGGTCAGACAGAGTTGTTTTTAGAAAATGCCAAACATTTCCTACCTGCTCGGCCACCGAGTCATCAACTACCTGCGTGTTATTTTTCATATTCCTCAGTGTGTGCATGTCACCCTGTGGGAGCGGTGCTCTGAATGTAGAAGCTTCTAGATGAATTATAGCCAATGGTTGTGCTAGCTTTGTTAGTAGACTGCCAAGAGTTGCATTCTTTTCCTTCTCTTCTTTTAGTCTTTGCACTTGTTTGTGGTAGTAGGCGTCAATTGCCTGGATGACCTCTTTCTACAGGTCCAATTCAGCCTACTTGTCCCTTTTGCCTAGAGGTACCTTTATGACTTTATATTTAGCAGCACTTACCACTGCATCTTCTTTGTCTGGGGAAGGTGTTGCGATGATTGGGACTATATCTCTACCCACACTAGTCTGAATGTAATAGAGGGTCTAGGCATTCTTTGGTTTGGGGGTGCTTTGACTTTGTGCCATTATCGCAGCAAGGGAGATATGGGATTTTTTTCCTTTGGGGCCTTTCTCTTCTTAGATTCCACCAACCATTGTGGTGGTGGAAGTGACCTTGCTACTAGGGTTTGATGGCTCAAGTCTTCCCTGGGGTTCTATTGTTCACCCCATCATTTATAGTCTCTTAAGACTCTTTCTCTATGTTTTTGGGGCTACCTACAATATCCACCTTCATGTCCTCAATATCTTCTACCTCGGTGCTCCCATCCTTAGTAGCATTGGTGGAATCAACATTCATATCTTTGGGGTTTGCCTCCTCATTCAATTGTTGCTACTACTGTTGTTCTTTTTCTCTGACATCATCTGTTGGGACATTCTCCTCTGTTGGATTATCCTCTGGAGGTGCAAAGGTGTCTGAACTAGATCCATCTATAGTATTACAAGGACCACATTGCAAAATGTCATATTTTCTTAGGTGGACTTCTAGAGCATGGAAGCTGAGGTTATAGTTGTTCTCATAGGTCTATTTCCCTCAGCCAAAGCTGGCTGCTCATCTTGCACTTGCCTCATTTCTTATATCTCGATCCCTAGGAATAGTGTCTCTTGAACATTAGGGATGTTCACCTATTATGGATCTTTCTCTCTTTCTACCCGAACCTCTTGTTCCATGACAAATTCCTTTTCTGGTATCTCCCCTTCATTGGGGATTATAACTTCTTCTTGTGCGGAAATTTGTTCTACCACCTTCCCTATATCCCCCTGTAAATTTACAAGTTCATCCATCCCAAAGAGATCATCAAAGTCATCATGCAGAGGGGAGGTCTCCAGGAGATTCTCTGGTTTAGGAGAGTCTGGTATAACCTCCACATCGGGGATGTTAGCCATCCCAAGATCTATATTTTTCCTTGGAGAAATATTTTTCTTTTTCTTCTTCCTCCTCGTCACCAATGGGGGTCCACCATCCAAAATGGCTACATGTTCATCCTCCACTCCTATTCCTATTACATAGACCATAATTTCTACAAGAGAAGGGAAACCAGAAGGGAGCACAGGATCTGCTGGAGTAACTGAGATGCCAAGCTACGTGCTTATTGCTTATTGCTTATTGCTTATTGCTTATTGCCAAATTTTCTTTTCCCTCTATCCTTGCCTTACATGGAGGTTCTATCTCTAAAAGTGGGCCCCTAAAAAAATGGTCCAACTCTTCAAGTACTCTTTGAACATACCTTTGAAAAATATGCATGACTACATTGAACTAAATCATGAGTAATGTCCTCAATTAGTGGGTTTTCTGGGGTGTCCCAATCCACAAGAGGGAGAGCCATTTTTTCTACTCCCTTAGCCTTGTACTATGAGTCTTCTATGGACACACTATCTAAAAAGTACTTAGGAAAGGTCTAAAGCTTGAGACACTTCATCATACCTGGTGTCATTGTGACTAAATTTTGATTCTGGACATCAAAATCATCTTGGGAGTCTGCCCATAAATTGTCCATGTGAGGCTTGTGGGGCCTGATGCCCTAGGAAATGTCAACACAATCCTATCTAGTGGGTCAAAATTCTTCCCCTCCAAGTAAAATTCTGCCAGCCCTAGATGTTTTAGTTCTACATCAACCACTTTTGTTGTTGCCACACCACAAGTGTAGTTCCTACAGGTGATTGGGAATGGAATGTTGGTGACCTTCTTCAATGTTAATAATGCATGAAGCTCCAGGATTTGCCTACAATATTCCAAAAGAATGATCCTATCCTGGTGCAGGACCACACCTAACTCAAACCCCTAGCTCCTTATTTTTGGCATGTACTAACTCTAGCCAAGTCATGAGAGTGTGTGTGGACCTTAGAAGGTCATTTGTTTTTCCCTATGATGGATATGACTAGGTCAATCCATGTCTAGATAGGTTACTTAGTTGGTTTATTTTAGTTGTGTAGGTGAGGTAGTTGGTAAGCCTCTAGAAATCCAACCAAGGCATCAGGAACTTTAGATAAGTTGCTTGGAATCACTGGCACTTGGCATACACTGGTGCCTGGCAACTCAGCCTACATTGCCAAGCAACTTTGCCTACATTGCCTAGCAACTCGGCCTACATTGCCTAGCATCTCAGCCTACATTTGTGCCTAGCAACTTGGCCTACATTGCCTAGAAACTTGGCCTACATTGCCTAGCAACTTGGCCTACATTGCCTAGCAGCTTGGCGTACATTTGTGCCTAGAAACTCAGCCTACATTACCTAGCAACTCGGCCTACATTGCCTAGTAGCTCGGCCTACATTTGTGCCTAGCAACTTGGCCTATATTTGTGCCTAGTAACAAGGCCTACATTTGTGCCTAGCAGCTCAGCCTAAATTTGTGCCTAGCAGCTCAGCCTATATTTGTGCCTACCAGCTCAGCCTACATTTTTGCCTAGTAGCTCGGCCTACATTTGTTCCTAGATACTCGGCCAACACTAGAGCTCGGCTTTATTTACTGTTACTCAGCAATATTCACTTGTAATAGCCCGTGAAAAGTGGATCATGTCTTTTATGGATAGTATAGTTAGTGTAATGGTTCTTGAAGAGATTCTTGTGAATGAATGGACTGTTAGGGTTGTTTCCTATGAGACAATGGTTACTAATAACATCTAGAGCCTTCATTTTTAGAGATCTAGAGAGTAGAGATTGAAAAAAAAGAGAAGCTACAGGAAATCATAGAGTTGTAGATTATTGTACTATTTTGTTTTTTTTCCAGTAATGAGAAGTTGCAGATAGTGTTTTTAGTGGATATCAAACTTCTTTGTTCATTTTGCATGCAAGTAGATTAGTTACTTTATTCTCTATTTTCTAAGTTGTTAGTTCTTCACCCATTCTGGGTTGTAAGAAGTAATGGCCCCTCGAGATTCCTGAATCCATGGTGAGAATCATGTGTTGGGATGGAACTCAAGAGGAGGCCTTGTACATAGTTTTCTTTTTTGGTAGGAGCAGCAACAGGTGTGAATCTGGAGAACTTACCCTAGGTGAGCTTGGAAATAGTCCGGCTAGGGAAGAGAATGAAAGAAATGTTCTAAGAACATTGATTGAGTGAGTAGAATGAATCTATTTGTATAGGTTCAACAAGAAGAAGATGAAAATCACTTTGATGGGGACTAAGTCTTGAAGAGGAGGTGAAGTTTAGAGTGACTTACCTTAGTTTAGGGTTGTAAACACCCTAAGGGATCTAGGAGAAAGATATCAGAATAGATCTAATCTAGTTCTGTAGTAGCAACAAGACTTTTGTCCACATGAGATTGGTATCAGAGCCCTAAAATATTTGGGCCATGTGTTATTTGGATGTTATCTGCAGAAACTTTTGTCAACTCATCCAAGATGGTGACCAATGTAGAACTCTCAAAAGATGTGGAAGAGAAAAAGGAGGAGAATAGACTCCTGAAGGAATAGTTAGCTAAAATGGTGACTAAGTTAGAAGAAGTATAGCTTAGGACTGCAACAGTTAGTGAACAAATGAGAGAAGCTGATGGAAAGGGTAAAGTAGTGGTAGAGGAAGACATTATTCTAGAGCAAGACCCTATGCTTCAAGAAGAGCCATTCTTGAAAGCATTATAGGAAATGAGTGGCAAGTCCTTAGAAGGTGTGCCTCTATATAGTGGCAAGATGGAACCATAGTTAATCATGGAATGGATAGAAGGTCTTGAAAATGACTTTGATTGTGATAATGTGACTGAAGCTCAAAAAGTAAGAATAGCCAAGACAAGGTTGAGAGGAACTACTCTCACTTAGTGGAAGTTTGTCCAAGATGAGAGGGAAAAAGAAGGAAAGAACCCCATAACCATTTGGAAAGGTATGGTGGCCAAGATTGAGGAAAATTATCTTCCTAATGATTATGAAGTGCAGTTGCACAAAAAGAGATAGAATTTGAGACAAAAAGATTTAGAAGTCAGTTCCTACACTAAAGAATTTCACAAACTATGCTTAAGGTTGCATGTAATGGAAGAAGAAAGCCTAAAAGTGGCTAGGTACTTGAATGGACTCAAGTGGAGTATCCAAGAGGAAATTAGTCTCTTAAACCCCAAGAATATACACCAATGTTACCAGCTAGCCCTCAAGGTGGAGGAAAAATTCAAGAAGCAAGATTCAAATAATAGAGGAAGAGGAAGAGACAACAAAGGTCATAGAGGAGGATATGAAGGAAGAAATCAGAGTGAGTCCAAACACACTGAGAATAAAGGAGAATATAGTAACACAAGAGGTGGTTATAACCATAAAAATAATTTCAAATAGTAGTTCAAGAGGAAGAAATAATAACCAAGGAACAGGATCTTACTTCTCTTCAATCAAGTGTTACAAATGTCAGAAATTTGGACATCCTACATATCGATGTCCTGAAAAAGGTTCTACTTCTCAAGGAGGTGGGAAAAGAGTTAACTATGTCCAAGAAGAATCAAGTTACAATAGCAAGCCATCTGAGGTACCATTAGAATCAAAAGAAGGTGAGAACCTCATCATAAGGAGGACCTTAACCAAAGAGCCAAGTAAAGAAGAACCAAGCCAAAGGAGAGCACTCTTTAGAATGAAGTGCAAAATTACAGGAAAGGTGTGTAGAGTCATTATTGATTTAGGCTTAACTGATAGTATCATTAGTGAAGAATTAGCCAACAAGTTAAATTTGAAAAGGATTCCACATGAAAAACCATAAAAGGTCACATGGCTTAACAAAGGACATCATGTGTTTGTAGGAGAACAAGCATGGGTAGAATTCACCATTGGCAGGTACAAAGACAAAGTTCTACGTGACATTGTTCCCATGGATGAATGCCACCTTCTACTTGGAAGGCCATGGAAATTTGATAGCCAAGCCATGCATGATGGAACCAAAAATGCATACTCATTCAAGAAAGATGGGGTGACTTTAAAAATTTAGTCCTTAATAGAAGAAGGAGAGATGAAGACATCAAGTCCAAGTGTGCTCATCGTTGGTGAGGAGTTCTTGAAGACTCTAGAAGAAGGAGAAGGAGTTGGTTTTGCTTTAGTATTGAATCCAAAAGATGAAGTTGTTGTCAAGAAAGCAGAGATACCAAATGAGGTAAAAGAAATACTGGAAGAGTATAAGGATACTGTGAATGATGGCCAGCCCACTCCCCTACCTCCTAAGAGACTTGTTAGTCACAAGATTGACTTCATTCCAGGAGCTACCTTACCCAACAAACTTTCCTATAAGATGACCCCTCAAAAAAATGAGGAAATAGCAAAGCAAATTGGAGGGTTATTAATAGACCAAGGCTTAATTAGAAAGAGCATAAGTCCATGTGCAGTCCCTACTATTTTAGCACCTAAGAAAGGATGATCTTGGAGACTTTGTACTGATTCTAGAGCCATAAATAGAATCACCATTAGGTATAGGTTTCCAATACCCAGAATTAAAGACCTAATGGACTGTTTAGGGGAGGCAAAGTACTTTAGAAAGCTTGATTTTAAAAGTGGCTACCACTAAATCAAAATTAATGAAGGACATGAATGGAAGACAACCTTCAAAACTATAGAAGTTTTGTATTAATGGCTTGTAATTCCATTTGGTTTGTCTAATGCTCCCTCCACTTTTATAAGGTTGATGAATGAGGTATTGGTAGAATGCATTGGTAAATTTGTTGTTGTCTACCTAGATGACATTTTAGTTTTTAGCAGAACTAAAGAGGAGCATATAAGGAATTTGAAAATTGTTTTCAAGAAATTGCATGATGAAAAGATAATGATCAATTTGGAGAAGTGTGACTTCATGAAGCAGGAGCTTGTATATATCAGCTTTGTTTTATCACAGGGTAACCTCAAAACAGACCAAGAAAAGGTGGATGCCATTCTAAGTTGGCCTACTCCCAAGGCTACTACTAAGGTGAGAAGTTTCCATGGTTTAGCTCAGTATTATAGAAAGTTCATTAGACATTTGAGTGGAATTTGTGTAGCCATGTTAGACACCATCAAAGGTGGGATGAAGACAATGTTTCAATGGACACCACAAGCAGACAAAGGGTTTGAAATACTCAAGGGGAAGATATCAGAGTTTCCTACTCTAGTTCTTCCAACCTTTGATAAGATTTTTATAGTAGAATGTGATGCAAGTAAGGCAGCCATAGGGGCTGTCATAAGCCAAGAAGGAAGAATAGTAGCTTTCCATAGCAAGAAGCTAAATGATGCAAAGAAGTACTCTTCTTATGGCTTAGAGTTGTATGTTCTAGACCAATCACTGAAGAAGTGGAGGCACTACTTTCTACCAAAGGAGTTCATAGTATATATTGATAAACAAGGTCTCAGCTTCCTTAGCTCTCAAGACAAACTTAGCATCAAACACATGAAGTGGGTGGAGTATCTACAAGCCTACACTTTCAATATCAAGCATAAAAAGGGAGTACAGAACAAGGTTTCTGATACTTTGAGTAGAATTCTTCTCACAATCCAAGAATTTTAGCTACAAAGAATAGGTATTGATAGCTTCAAAGACCTATATGCTGAAGGTGAAAATTTTGCCCAAATCTACAAGGTATGCAAAGAGTTTAAAAACAACTTTCATGGTGAGTTTTCTAAATATACCTTGGAGAATGAATTATTGTTTAAGTCAGGTTAGCTTTATGTTCCTAAAGGGTCTATGAGAGAGAATTTGATCCAAGAAAAACACAATGGAGCACTTAGTGGTCATTTTGGAATCAGTAAGACTCAAGAGCTAAACACTAGGTTCTATTTTTGGCCTAGAATGAATAAAGATGTTAGACAGTATGTTGAGAGTTTTGTAGTGTCAAAAATAAAAGGGCACATCTTCTAATGAATGTCTTTATCAACCACTTCCAATCCCAAATAGACCATGGGAATGCATAAGAATGGATTTTGTAGTTGATTTGCCAAGAACAAGGTAAGGATATGACTATTTTTTTTTTGTAGTAGACAGATTTAGTAAGATGGGACATTTTATACCTTGCAAGACTATTCATGATGCTTGTAACATTCCTCAGCTATTTTTCAGTGTAGTGGTGAGGATACATGGACTCCCACTAAGTATTGTTTCAGATAGGGACAACAAATTCATGAGCCATTTTCTGAAGACCTTATGGAAAAAGCTCGACACTAACTTATCTTTTGGATCTGCCTACCATCTGCAGACAAATGGCCAAAAAGAGGTAGTCAATAGAAGTCTTGGTAACTTACTGAGATTCCTCACAAAGGAGTATGGTCAAGCATGGGACCAACTCATTGGGCAAGCCAAATATGCATATAATGATACAGTGAATACATCAACTAGTAAGAGTCCTTTTCAAATAGTATATGTATTTCACCCAAGAGGAACTTTTGAGCTTAGATAATTAAAGGAAGGAATGCATGGTAGTGGACATTCTAAGGACTTTTCTCATTCAATGAGGGAAGTACATGAAAGTGTGAGAAAGATTTTGATTGAGAATGCTAAAAAGGTAAAGCAAAAGGTGGATGCAACAAAGAGGGATGTTCAGTTTTAGATTGGAGACTTTGTGATGGTACACTTGAACAAACATAGGCTGCAGAAAGGTGTTCCTCACAAGCTACAATGAAGAGGCTAGGTCCATGTAAGATACTTGCAAAGTATGGAAACAATGCATACAAGGTGGAGCTTCCTGAAGACATTGGGTTATCACTGATTTTCAACATTGCAGGTTTGATAGCATACAAAGGGCCAATTAAAGATGTTGATCAGAACCGTCAAGAGGTAATACAAGAGGTAAAAGATTTATAATCAACCCGTATTCCATCTATGACAGCTGAAAAGATACTAGACTCAAGGGTCTACAAGAAGACTAGGAACAAAGAATATATGGAGCACCTTGTAAAATGGCAGGAAAGAGAGGATGTTGATGCTACTTGGATCAAAGAAATAAACTTCAAGAGGTTGGGCATTGTTCCAAACATGCTCAATACAAGGATGGATTAACCTTTCTTTCATCTGGGGGAGTATGGCGCAAGAGCACACCCAACTCAAACCCCTAGCTCCTTATTTCTAGTATGTACTGACTCTAGCCAAGTCAAGAGAGTGTGTGTGGACCTTAGAAGGTCATTTGTTTTTCCTTAAGATGGATATAAGTAGGTCAATCCATGTGTAGATAGGTTTCTTAGTTGATTTCCTTTTGTTGTGTGTGTGTGTGAGGTAGTTGGTAAGCCTCTGAAAATCCAACCAAGGCATTGGGAAATTTGGATAAGTTGCTTGGAATCACTAGCACTCGGCATACATTGGTGCCTAGAAAGTCGGCCTACATTGCCTAGCAACTCGGCCTACATTTGTGCCTAGCAACTCAGCCTACACTGCCTAACAACTCAGCCTACATTTCCTAGTAGCTCGGCCTACATTTGTGCCTAGAAACTCAGCCTACATTGCCTAGCAACTTGGCCTACATTGCCTAGTAGCTTGGCTTACATTTGTGCCTAGCAACTCAGCCTTCATTTGTCCCTAGCAAGTCAGACTACATTTGAGCCTAGCAGCTTGGCCTACATTTGTGCCTAGCAGCTTAGCCTACATTTCTTCCTAGTAGCTTGGCCTATACTTGTGCCTAGCAACTCGGGCAACACTGGAGCTTGGCTTTCTTTATTGTTACTCATCAATATTCACTTGTAACAGCCTGTGAAAAGTAGATCTTGTCTTTTATGGAAAATATGGTTAGTGTAACGGTTCCTAAAGAGATTATTGCAAATGAATGGACCATTAGGGTTGTTTCCTATGATAGGATGGTTACTAATAACATCTAGAGGCTTCATTTTTAGAGATCTAGAGAGTAGAGATTGAAAAAAAGAGAAGCAATAGGAAATCACTAAGTTACATATTATTGTACTATTTTGTTTTGTTTCTAGTAATGAGAAGCTGTAGATAGTGTGTTTAGTGGATTTCAAACTTCTTTGTTCATTTTGCATGCAAGTAGATTAGTTACTTTATTCTCTATTTTGTAAATTGTTAGTTCTTCACCCATTCTAGGTTGTAAGTAGTAATGGCCCCTCAAGATTCCTGAATCCATGGTGAGAATCATGTGTTGGGATTGAACTCGAGAGGAGCCCTTGTACATAGTATTCTTTTTGTTTTTGATAGGAGAAGAAATAGGTGTGAATATGGAGATCTTACCCTAGGTGAGCTTGGAAATAGTCTGGCTAGGGAAGAGAATGAAAGTAATGTTCTAATAACATTGATTGAGTAGAATGAATCTATTTGTATAGTTTTAGAAAGAAGAAAATTAAAAGAACCTTTGATGGGGACTGAGTCTTGAAGAGGAGGTGAAGTTGAGAGTGACTTGCCTTAGTTTAGGGTTGTGAACACCCTAAGGGATCTAGGAGAAAGATCACAAAATAGAGCCAAGCTAGTTCTGTAGCAGCAACAAGACTTTTGTCCACATCAAATTGGTATCAAAGCCCTAGAAGATTTGGGGCATGTGTGGTTTGGATGTTATCTATAGAAACATTTGTCAACTCATCCAAGATGGTGACCAATGTGGAACTCAAAAAAGATGTGGAAGAGAAAAAGGAGGAGAATAGACTCCTGAAGGAACAGTTAGCTGAAATGGAAACTAAGTTGGAAGAAATGCAGCTTAGGACTGTAGTAGTCAGTGAATGAATAAGAGTAGCTAATGGAAAGGGTAAAATAGTGGTAGAGGAAGACATTATCCTAGAGCCAGACCCTATGCTTCAAGAAGATCCATTATTGAAAGAACTGAAGGCAATGAGTGGTAATTCCTTAGAAGTTGTGCCTCTATTTAGTGGCAAGATGGAACCAGAGTTAATCATGGAATGGATAGAAGGTCTTGAAAATCACTTTGACTATGATAATGTGACCGAAGCTCAGAAAGTAAGAATGGCCAAGAAAAGGTTGAGAGTAACTGCTCTCACTTGCTGGAAGTTTGTCCAAGATGAGAGGGGAAAACAAGGAAAGAACCCCATAACCAGTTGGAAAGGTATGGTGGCCAAGGTGAAGGAAACTTATCTTCCTGATGATTATGATGTGTAGTTGCATAAAAAGAGACAGAATCTAAGACAAAAATATTTAGAAGTCAATTCCTACACTGAAGAATTTCACAAACTATGCTTAATATTGCATGTGATGGAAGAAGAAAGCCTGAAAGTGGCTAGGTACTTGAATGGACTCAAGTGGAGTATCCAAGAGGAAATTAGTCTCTTAAACCCCAAGCCTCTACAACAATGTTACCAGCTAGCCCACAAGGTGGGGGAAAAATTCAAGAAGCAATATTCAAATAGCAAAGGAAGAGGAAGAGACAATAGAGGTCATAGCTAAGGATATGGAGGAACAAATCAGAGTGAGTCCAAACACACTGAGAATCAAGGAGAATCGAGTAACACAAGAGGTGGTTATAACCGTAGAAGAGGTTCAAATAGTAGTTCAAGAGGAAGAACTAATAACCAAGGAAGAGGATCTTCCTTCTCTTCAATGAAGTGTTACAACTATCAGCAATTTAGACATGTTGCATATCGATGTCCTGAAAAAGGTTCTGCTTCTCAAGGAGGTGGGAAAAGAGTTAACTATGTCCAAGAAGAATCAAGTTGCAGTAGCAATCCATCCAAGGTACCATTAGAATCAGAAGAAGGTGAGAACCTTATAATAAGGAGGACCTTAATCAGAGATCCAAGTAAGGAAGAACCAAGCCAAAGGAGAGCACTCTTTAGAGTGAAGTGCAAGATTATAGGAAAGGTGTGTAGAGTCATTATTGATTTAGGCTCAACTGCTAATAGCATTAGTGAAGAAGCAGCTAGCAAGTTAAATTTGAAAAGGATTCCACATGAAAACCCATACAAGGTTACATGGCTCAACAAAGGACATCATGTGTTTGTAGGAGAACAAGCATGGGTAGAATTCACCATTGGCAAGTACAAATACAATGTTCTATGTGACATTCTTCCCATGGATGCATGCCACCTTCTACTTGGAAGGCCATGGCAATTTGATAGCCAAGCCATGCATGATGGAACCAAAAATACATACGCATTCAAGAAAGATGGGGTGACTTTAAAAATTTAGTACTTAATAGAAGAAGGAGAGATGAAGACATCAAGTCCAAGTGTGCTCATGGTTGGTGAGAAGGAGTTCTTGAAGACTCTAGAAGAAGGAGAAGGAGTTGGTTTTGCTTTAGTATTAAAGCCAAAAGATGAAGTCACTATCAAGAAAGAAGAGATACCAAATGAGGTAAAAGAAATATTGGAAGAGTATAAGGATATTGTGAATGATGGCCAGCCCACTCCCCTACCTCCTAAGATACTTGTTAGTCACAAGATTGACTTCATTCCAGGAGCTACCTTACCCAACAAAGTTTCCTATAAGATGACCCCTCAAAACAATGAGGAAATAGCCAAGCAAATCAGAGGGTTATTAGACCAAGGCCTAATTAGAAAGAGCATAAGTCCATGTGCAGTCCCTACTATTTTAGCACCTAAGAAAGGATGATCTTGGAGGCTTTGTATTAATTCTAGATCCATAAGTAGAATCACCATTAGGTATAGGTTTCCAATACCCAGAATTAAAGACCTAATGGACTGTTTAGGGGAGGCAAAGTACTTTAGAAAGATTGATTTCAAAAGTGGCTACCACCAAATTAGAATTAATGAAGGAAATGAATGGAAGACAACCTTCAAAACTATAGAAGGTTTGTATTAATGGCTTGTAATGCCATTTGGTTTGTCTAATGCTCCCTCCACTTTTATAAGGTTGATGAATGAGGTATTGGTAGAATGCATTGGTAAATTTGTTGTTGTCTACCTAGATGACATTTTAGTTTTTAGCAAAACTAAGGAGGAGCATATTAAGCATTTGAAAATTGTTTTCAAGAAATTGCATGATGAAAAGCTAATGATCAATTTGGAGAAGTGTGACTTCATGAAGCAGGAGCTTGTATATCTCAGCTTTGTTTTATCACAGGGTAACCTCAAAATGGACCAAGAAAAGGTGGATGCCATTCTCAGTTGGCCTACTCCCAAGGCTACTACTAAGGTGAGAAGTTTCCATGGTTTAGCTCAGTATTATAGAAAGTTCATTAGACATTTTAGTGGAATTTGTGCAGCCATGTTAGACACCATCAAAGGTGGGATGAAGACAAAGTTTCAATGGACACCACAAGCACACAAAGGGTTTAAAATACTAAAGGGGAAGACAATAGAGTTTCCTACTCTATTTATTCCAACCTTTGATAAGATTTTTATAGTAGAATGTGATTCAAGTAAGGTGGCCATTGGGGTTGTCATAAGCCAAGAAGGAAGACTAGTAGCTTTCCATAGCGAGAAGCTAAATGATGCAAAGAAGAAGTACTCTTCTTATGACTTAGAGTTGTATGCTCTAGTCCAAGAACTCAAGAAGTGGAGGCACTAATTTCTTCCAAAGGAGTTCATAGTATATACTGATAACCAAGCTCTTAGAATCCTTAGCTCTTAAGACAAACTAAGCAGGAAACACATGAAGTGGGTGGAGTATCTACAAGCCTACACTTTCAATATCAAACATAAAAAAGAGAGTACAAAACAAGGTTTCTGATGCTTTGAGCAAAAGGCTTCTCACAATCCAAGAAGTTAAGCTACAAAGCATAAGTATTGATAGCTTCAAAGACCTATATGCTGAAGATGAAGATTTTTGCCCAAATCTACAAGGTATGCAAAGAATTTAAAAATAACTTTCATGGTGAGTTTTCTGAATATACCTTGCAAAATGAATTATTGTTTAACTGAGGTTAGCTTTGTGTTCCTAAAGGGTCTATGAGAGAGAATTTGATCCAAGAAAAACATAATGGAGCACTTTGTGGTCATTTTGGAATTAGTAAGACTCAAGAGCTAGTAACTAGGTTCTATTTTTGGCCTAGAATAAATAAATATGTTAGACAGTATGTTGAGAGTTGTGTAGTATGTCAAAAAGAAAAGGGTACATTTTCTAATGCAGGTCTTTATCAGCAACTTCCAATCCCAAATAGACCATGGGAATGCATAAGCATGGATTTTGTAGTTGGTTTGCCAAGAACAAGGCAGGGATATGACAATATTTTTGTTGTAGTGGACAGATTTAGTAAGATGGGACATTTTATAACTTGCAAGACTATTCATGATGCTTGTAACACTGGTCAGCTACTTTTTAGTGGAGTGGTGAGGATACATGGACTCCCACTCAGTATTGTTTCAGACAGGGACAACAAATTCATGAGCCATTTTTGGAAGACCTAATAGGAAAAGCTCGACACTAACTTGTCTTTTGAATCTGCCTACCATCCGCAGATAGATGGCCAAACAGAGGTATTCAATAGAAGTCTTGGTAACTTACTGAGATGCCTCACAAAGGAGTATCATCAAGCATAGGACCAACTCATTGGGTAAGTTGAATATGCATATAATGATACGGTGAATAGATCAACTGGTAAGAGTCCTTTTGAAATAGTATATGGATTTCACCCAAGAGGAATTTTTGAGCTTAGAGAATTGAAGGAAGGAATGCATGGTAGTGGACATGCTAAGGACTTTTCTCATTCAATGAGGGAAGTACATGAAAGTGTGTGAAAGAATTTGATTGAGAATGCTGAAAAGGTATAGAAAAAGGTGGATGTAACAAAGACGGATGTTTAGTTTTAGATTGGAGACTTTGTGATGGTAAACATGAACAAACATAGGCTGTAGAAAGGTGTTCTTCACAAGATACAGATGAAGAGGCTAGGTCCATGTAAGATACTTGCAAAGTATGGAAATAATGCATACAAGGTGGAGCTTCCTAAAGATATTGGGTTGTCACCGGTTTTCAACATTATAGATTTGATAGCATACAAAGGACCAATTCAAGATGCCGATCAGAACCTTCAAGAGGTAATACAAGAGGTAAAAGATCTAAAATTAACCCTTACTCCATCTATGACAGCTGAAAAGATACTAGACTCAAGGGTCTACAAGAAGACTAGGAACAAAGAATATATGAAGCACCTTGTAAAATGGGAGGAAAGAGAAGATGTTGATGCTACTTGGATTAGAGAAACTAACTTCAGGAGGTTGGGCATTGATCCAAACATGCTCAATCCAAGGATTGATTAACCTTTATTTTTTCTAGGGCAGTATGGTGCATGAGCACACCTAACTCAAACCCCTAGCTCCTTATTTCTAGCATGTACTAACTCTAGCCAAGTTAGGAGAGTGTGTGTGGACTTTAGAAGGTCATTTGTTTTTCCCTAAGATGGATATGGCTAGGTCCATCCATGTCTAGATAGCTTGCCTAGTTGGTTTCCTTTAGTTGTGTGTGTGTGAGGTAGTTGGTAATCCTCTGGAAATCCAACCAAGTCATTAGGAACTTTGGAGAAGCTTCTTGGAATCACTGGCACTCGGCATACACTTGTGCCAAGCAACTTAGCCTACATTGCCTAGAAACTTAGCCTACATTTCCTAGCAACTCAGCCTACATTTCCTTGCAACTTAGCCTACATTTGTGCCTAGCAACTCAGCCTACATTGCCTAGAAACTCGGCCTACATTTCCTAGCAGCTTGGCCTACATTTGTGCCTAGAAACTAAGCCTACATTGCCTAGCAACTTGGCCTACATTTCCTAGCAGCTTGGCCTACATTTGTTCCTAGCAACTCAGCCTACATTTGTGTCTAGCAACTCAGACTACATTTGTGCCTAGCAGCTTGGCCTACATTTGTGCCTAGCAGCTTGGCCTACATTTGTGCCTAGCAACTCGGCCTACATTTGTGCCTATCAACTCAAACTACAATTGTGCCTAGTAGCTCAACCTACATTTGTGCCTAGTAACTCGGCCAACACTGGAGCTCAACTTTCTTTACTATTACTTGGCAATATTCACTTGTAACAGCTCGTGAAAGAGGATCTTGTCTTTTATGAACAGTATGGTTGGTGTAACAGTTCCTGAAGAGATTCTTGCTAATGAATGGATTATTAGGGTTGTTTCCTATGAGAGGATGGTAACTAATAACATCTAGAGCCTTCATTTTTAGAGATCTAGAGAGTAGAGATTGAAAAAAAAGGAGAAGCTACAAGAAATCACAGAGTTGCATATTATTGTACTATTTTGTTTTATTTCTAGTAATGAGAAGTTGCAGATAGTGTGTTTAGTGGATATCAAAATTCTTTGTTCATTTTTAATGCAAGTAGATTATTTACTTTATTTTCTATTTTGTAAGTTGTTAGTTCTTCACCCATTCTGGGTTGTAAGCAGTAATGGCCCCTTGAGATTCCTGAATCCATTGTGAGAATCATGTGTTGGGATGGAACTTGAGAGGAGCCCTTGTACATATTTTTCTTTTTGTTTTTTGTAGGAGTAGCAACAAGTGTGAATCTAGAGATCTTACCCTAGGTGAGCTTAGAAATAGTCTAGCTAGGGAAGAGAATGAAAGAAATATTCTAAAAACATTGATTGAGTGAGTAGAATGAATGTATTTGTATAGGTTCAGTAAGAAGAAGATGAAAAGCACTTCGATGGGGAATGAGTCTTGAAGAGGAGGTGAAGTTGAGAGTGACTTACCTTAGTTTAGGGTTGTGAACACCATAAGGGATCTAGGAGAAAGATCTTAGAACAGAGCCAAGCTAGTTGTGTAGCAACAACAAGACTTCTATCCACATCATATCCCCACAATTCTTGGGCAATAGGTAGGGTTTCTCAGAGAGGTTGTTCACCAAAATGTAGGAGTGTTGTTGGAATTAGATTATGTTGTGGCCATAAGTGCTAACCAAAGTCATTGCCTCTTTTGAATACCAATAGTCGGCATCCCAAGTGGGTGTAAGAATGTTGTAATAAATGAAAGCATCATTTACTCTACAAAAGCTAGGGAACCTAGCCTACCAATATATTTTTGAGAAATAGTCCCATGGATAATTCTCTCCCTTGCTAGTCCTGAGCATGTCGATAGTTAGTAATTCCCTAGTTATGGGTTTTTGGTATGCTAATTCCCACAAGACATATGAATTCATCTAAAATTTGGACGTCTAGGTGACCCGAACAAGCTGGGCATCCACATGATTGGTGATGATAGTGGTATAATCAAATGTTTGTCTGGCAAAGGTGATGCCAAACAAAAAATAATACATCCATGCTGAGAAGTCCCAGGATAGGGTTCTCTAAAGACCCTGCTCAAGGGGATGATCCCAATTTGTATACTTTCTTTAAACTCTATTTGGGGGATCTCCAAATTCATCTTTCTGTAATACTTTCTTGGGGTTTTGAGCCAGTTGGAGTTGAGTTATTACTAGGCAATATGCATGAGCTTCTCAAATTTGTTTAATGCCATGGCCCGTGTGATAATAGAAGCATTGGTGAACTGGGGGATCCCTATCCCTAAAGTAAATATTGTAGCATCTAGAGACATCAAGGCATTGGGTAGCCCAATGGGAGAGGAGAGGCAAGCATGAAAGCCTCGACAACTATGTTGTAATATTCTGCCAATGTGCAAATAAGCTCCAAAGCTTTCACTGAGTAGGGGAAATAGGTGGCCTTGAGGATTTTGGAGGTGACCACATTAAGTGTCATTAGATCTCCTGCCTTGCGCTGAATGAAAATTATTTTTACCAAGGCTTGCATTTTCAGCCCATGATCCAGCACTTGTGTTGGTGATCAGCTGTATCCTGGAACCTACCTTAGATCCAAGAATAGTGTCTTCCTTAAGATATTTCATTGTTAGTGGAATATTTTCTAAGGCCTTCTTGGCCATTATCCTAGAGGCTGCCCTAGTTGAAGAATTTGAGATTTATAGACTCCTGGGTGGAGAAGGTGCTTTAGACATGATTAATATGTGAATTTATTAGCAACTGGCAAGACCAGACAACTATTTGTATAGATAAAATAAGATAGAATTTTAGATTCTAGAGATTTAATCATTGCCTTGTATTTGTTCCTAAAAAGGTGTTAGTTTGCATCAAACCCTTAAATATATATTAAATGAAATGACTTACTTGGAATTTGATCTATACCCCAGGGTTTTAAGGATTCTGACTCATTCAATGAATGAAGTGTAGGTAGAATAGGAACTTGGGACCTAGAGTCTGGAAAATTGACCATTATTGACATGACCAACAATTAGTCATACTAGGCTGACACGCGGACATCACGTGGTCATGCAATAAAATGAGTAATGGAATTGAAGGTGAGATCTGTCCAAACATGCGAGGGAATGAATGCCACTTTGGCTGGTTTTGAATGGTCACATGTGGGAGAATTAAACCTACCATTAAAGCGGAAATGATGGAGAGAGAAAACCTACAAACTTGATCGGGAGAGGTGTCGAGTTCAAATTTGCAGACACTAGAAGGGACAGATTGACAATTTGGATACATGTAGAGGGGCACAGTGAGATCGCCACCAGATAGGAGGGGAATATACAAAAATATACAAGGTTTTTGAACAAACACAAGCCACAAACACCTATGTACAGAGGGCCAAAGAGCCATTTGCAAACAAGCCCTAAAACAAGCCTATTTATAGTTATTCACATATAATTCACAAAATTTATAGAATGCACAAGAACTACATTGTTTTACAACCACATAAAGGATGAACAATCATTTGGTAGATCCATCCCACCAACGAGAGGTGACAAAAAAGACCGAAACAAAAATAGAGGAAAATCAAAAGGAAAGAAAACCAAAAACAAAACTAGAAAGCAATGGGGGAGAACTAGAAGGGCCTACATTAGAAACAAGTGATGTGGGAGGACAAGCATGGGAGGCACTCTACAATTGATCAGCTTTGAATCACCATGAACACACCACTTTCAGCACTGTTAAAATCGCTCTAATCACTTTGGATCACTCTGGGTAATTTGTTTGCAGTAAATGTAACAATGGCTGATCAAACCCTATTTATAACCTTAGGGCTAAAACAATCCCGCTTTCCTTCCATAAATTCTGAGAAAGGAAAACCTTTGGACTCCGAGCCTAGGGATCCCACGCAACCATGACCTATAACAAAAGAGGAAGTAGTGACATGGAATCCCTGAGTCTAAAATCTGACTGGAACCAAGAAGACAAAAACACTCAAGGACCAGGTCCCAGAGGAAGAGAAACCAAAAAGAAAACAAAACATTGACCCCATGGAGGTAAATTCTAGAGGAAAACAAAAGGAAAAGAAATAATGCAAAAGCAAAAGAGGGGACCCAACATTTTTCCCACAAAATCTAGCGACAGGTATGTAGGGCATAACAAATAGCGACTCACTGAGATGAATGCCTTAGCGCATTTGAGAACTACAAAATCTCTTGTTAGCAAAACTAGAACTCATCTTTACCTAGATCATTCTACTTGCAAGGTGCAAGGTATCTGAGAAAATCCAACTCATCATTGATTCAATCCTTTGATCTTTCATCAGTCATGAGGTGTGCTTTGAAATAAAATCAGGTTAATGATTTCCATGAGAAATAGAGAGGAGGCACTGAATACATCAAACAAAAATAATTATATCCTTCTTGGTTCCCTAGATCCCAGAATTCTCTATTCTTTAGTTCTTTCTTTCTTTTTTTTGAAGATGGGGAAGGTGGTACTTTCACTATGAACCTTAAGCTTAGCTAATTTTTACGGTGGTACTTCTTACACCTTTCCATCCACTTTAATTTTTTTGAATAGGAGAGACATTTCAGACCTCAGATATTTTTATTATTTTTAGACTTCACAAATAACTAGTACAACTGATCTTCCCTCAACGACCATGCGGTTACTTGCTTCTTGGATTTTCTGTTAACTAGTGTCAAGACTTTCAAGATATGAATCGGATGAAGATTATCCATAACCTTTTACCATACTCACAAATTAACTTTGAAATGCAAACAAATTCCACCATGATAACAATAGATTCCAGATTAATCAAAATGCATAAGGTACCATTCTAGGGACTAGATGTCATGCGAAGTATACCTATCTACAAGAAGAGGGAAACACACTAAGAACTTGGAAAACAAGATGCAAAACAAAAAGGAAAACCAAAGATGAAAGAAAAAGAAAGAAGTCAGTCCTAGAGGACTGCATGAAACTATTTATAAGGACAAGGCACTCCTGAGGAGCACTAGGAAAGATATTTACAAGCAGGAATCCTTTGCATATAATACAACTTCGGGAAACTTACCCCAACCTCATTCAAAGTAGTGCTTAAGGAACTGTCCATTGATATGAAATGGGACAACTTTTTTGATCATGGTACTAAGGTGATAATTATTTTCCCCATAAATCTCTAAGATCAGGTATGGTTTGAGCAAGAGACTTTGAAACTTGGTGTGCTTTCCTTTCTTTTTCCTGGGCCTTGTCCTATAGAAGGACTAGGTCTGAAATCTCAAAGACCTTATATTGGGCTCTCTGCTCAAACCATCTTTTAACAACTGCTTGATGATGCATAAAATGTTCTAGTTCCACATCTCTTTGTTCCACCATTCTCACAAGGTTCAGTAGCCCAACCTCCATAATGTTGTCCCGGTTGTTGAATTCCTGCATAAACAGTAAAACTCAGATTTGTATGTTGATAGGGAACACCAAATTTTGGCCATAAACTAGATGAAATGGGGAATTCACCAGGGCTTCTTTGATTATGATACGATATGCCGAGAGGGTGAATCTAAGATTTTGGTGCCAATCCTGTAGGTTCTATTCTAGCAAATGTTTGATCACCTCCAACATATTTTTATTAGTAGATTTAGCCACACCATTTCCCTTGTAGTAATAGTTGTTAGAGAAATTCAAGGTGATCTTCCTTTCATAGGTCCATTCAAGTAACTGTGCTGAAGAAAATGTTGGACCGTTGTCACACACTATTGTGAAAAGCATTCTAAATCTGGTTACTATTTTTTCTTCCAAGAATTTGATAACTACATCCATCGTGTTGTTCTTGAATGGAATTGCCTCAGACCATTGGGTACAATAATCGGTCATAGTCAAAATATACTGGTGGTTGGCAGATGAGTTGGGGTTGATTTCCCCAATAAAATGAAATGCCCATTCGGTAAAAGGTCAGACTTCAAAGACTGGCAACAAAGGCATGGCCAGGTTTCTCTCATAATGGCCTATGGTTTGGCAAGTGTGGCACTTGCTCACATGAGCGTAGACATCCTTAAAGATGAAGGGCCAGTAGTAAATGACCCAGAGAATTTGGTTGGAAGCGGCATTAGTTGAGCCATGCATGGTTCCAAACTACCCATGAAATTCTTCTATCATTTTAGCAGCTTGGTCCCTATCTATGCACCGAAGGTAAAATCCCTCATAATTCTTGTGAAAAAGTGTCCCATATTTTTTCTCATGAAATACATGCTTTTCAATTGGAGGGCATGACATTTGTTTTGGGGAAGCCCCTCTGAGAATATTTTATTGATTAATAGGTATGCCAGATCGGTATACCACAGATCCTGGGTGACACACTCCACTATGTAAGTTTGACATTCAATATTTGGAGTCACATTTGTCATTGCTCTACATAGTCCCTATCTTCAGACTATCTTCATTAGTTGCATCTCTAGATCATACTCTTGGAGGATGGTCATCCATTTCCCCTAGAATTTGCCTAGTTTACTCTGCAGTAGTAAATATTTAATAGCCTGGGCCGGGATGATAGCATGTACTTTGGTCCAAATAATATAGTACCAAAATTTCTTCACGATCCAGACTAGACAAAAGGCCTACTTTTCAAAAGGTGTATATCAGACTTCAACGTTTTTGAAGGGGGAGCTCATAAAAGAAATATTTCATTCTTCTCCTTCCACTTTGTGGGTTAGGATTATCACTACAAAATGTGGTGAAGTGAAGGAGTAAATTAGAAATGGGAGGGAATAGTCTAGACTTGCCAAGACTAGTGCCTCCACTATGATTTGCTTGATTTGAGCAAATGGTCATTTCACTTTGGGGCTCCAGTCAATCTTGGTATCTTTCTTCATCCTGTCATTGAGTGGTTTAACTATCTCAGCAAATCCAGTTATGTACCGCTAGTGAAAATTTATCTTTTCGAAGAAAGATCTCATTTCCTTTTCACTACTGAGTATTTGTAGGTCAATCAATATTCCCTTCTCAGAGATAATATGCCAGAGAAGCTTCCCTTCAATGACCCCAAATATGCATTTATTGGGGTTGAGGGAGATACCATACTGGCAAAACCTCTCACAAATATGTGCGAGGTGGGCGGGATGATCACACCTATCCTGGGAAAAGACTATCAAATCATCCATATAGATGATTATGCATTTGTTGACAAGCCCTCAAAAATTATTTTTATAGCCTTTTGAAATGTGGGCCCCATGTTGATGAAGCCAAAGGGCATTCCATGATATGCAAACATTCTCCACTTGGTGGTGAACATTGTTTTATCTTTATCTTCAAACTTAACCACTACCTGGTTATTGTAGACGTCCAAAATCATCCTTATATTAATTTAATTAATATTCCCATAACACTATAATTAATTTTAATTAATTATATCTGTTATATTCTTCTATCTATTTAATTAAATTTATTTAGTTAAATATGATTCACTTCCTTTAGTATTTAAATTTAATTTAAATACTACTCTTCTTAATGTATTAATTTTATTAATACATTACTCTCCATAAATCCCCTTTTAAATAAATTTTTAATTTATTTATTCCCTCACAATCTTAATATTCTTCTAAACCCAATTAATTCAAATTTAATTTGGATTAAATTAATAAAAGCTATTAAACCTACCCTATTCCTACTCTACCCTATCTATTCCTCTTAAATAAACCTACTTTCTCACCTAAGCACACACTAATCACACTTAAAGTGTGATTCCTACACTTTTTAGCACTAATGGAGTGCTCACACATGTGTGAGCATCTCCTCAAAAAGGAAGCCACCAACTTCCTTAAAGGCAACCACCTTCTTGTCCCCCACTCCATTCCCCAAGAGTTGCTCACACACATGTGTGAGCAAATCTTGAGCCTCTCAAACCTTAAAGGCTTGGGTTGACTTTTTGCATGGCTTGTCCTCTTGCCCTTGTGTCCTCTATGTGGCATCTATGTGGATGCCACATATGATCCACCTCATCCAAGCCCTTCCCTTTCCTCCAAAAATCTATAAATAGAGGCCTCTCCAAGAGCAAATCCATCTCTCATTCGTGCATTGTTATCATGCTAAAATAGTTTTAGAGTTTTTAGTTCATTTTCATGCTTTCATGATTTAGCTCATTATCTAGATATTACATGTTAGGATAATCATGGAATGAATCTTAGTTTCTTGAATATTGCATATCATCTTAGTGTAGTTTTTGAAATCTTCATCTTAGCATTCATCCTCATTCTCATTGCATTCAAATGAATAGCTTGAGACAAGCTTCTTCATGCTTGTTCTTGATCCTTTCATTGTCTTAGTTGCATTTTTAAATCAATAGTGGGATTTAGTATTGTGTTGGGAGAGCACACCCACATCTATCTCTAAGAGCACATCAACAAGGAATTGGGTGCCCTTGTTCAAGCTCATCGGAGGTTGTGGTTTAAACGCTTGCTTTTGGGATTTCATCTTGAATATGTTAAACTTCTTTGAATCTTGTTATTTTTAATGACTAATCCTAATGTTTGCATGTTTTAGTGTTGTCTCATGCAGGTAGGTTTTCATCACATACATTTTGGCACGCCCGGTGGGACCCACGTCCCTGTTTTCTAACATTTTTTTGTAGATTTTCTCACGGATCAGAATATTCAAACGTAGAGTCGTCTGCACTCTGGAGTCGCCATCTCCACAGATTGACGTCTGCGCATACTCTGCTGTCTACCCAGATCATCATCTGCGCCTAAATTCTACCGTCTTTGCTTGTTTACAAATAGTTTTTAAAACATTGTTTTAAAATTGATTTTTATTAGTTTTAGTTGTTTTAACTCTCGGATTTATGATAGAGATACAATTTTTAAGAGTTAAATGCTGCAAAAATTAATAAAAATATCTTTTTTAAGTCTTAATGAATCAGTTTGTTTTATGTAAAATCTGACTGTGCGTCTTTTGTCATCTGCGCAGGTATTCGGATGTCTCCGCATTTTGCCGTCTGCGCAGATCACCGTCTGCGCTACTCCACCGTCTGCGTCTGTTTTCCAGCACTTGTGTTTTTAACATATTTTGACAATCTGAAACTACTAAACAGTGTGTTTGCAAGGTCCGTAATCTATGTTTTTGGGTTTTTAATGAACTTGTATGACTAAACACATGTTTTGAATGCAAACTTGGTAAAATGAATATCATATCAATCTTGAATGCTTAAGGGAATAAACTTCACAAATTCTTGAATGACATAAGGCAAAAGAACACACATTTACAAAGCTTTTGTTTGCTGAGTGGGAAAAGAATTAAACTTGAATGTTTTAACCACACTATTGTGTCTTTTGTTTAGATAGAAAACACATAGTTGCTCTAATTAGGTTCAATTTGGAAATAAATTCTTTTTGGTGTGTTTGAAGAAGTGTTTTTCAACACTTCTTTCGAGCTTTTTTCATAAGATTAAAACCCTTAATTTACATGATGCTTTGATTAAACTATAGCCGTATCCTCTCCCCTCGCCTTTGCGGATCTTGGATGAAGAGAAAGCTTAGCTTAATCAAGCCTCTAGAGAGGCCTGTCTAGAGGGAGCGCTTCCCCTTTAGAGGACGACCTCAAACCGGTAATCCCTTCGGCCGGTATAGAAACAAGGTGCGACCCAAAGG
>MU216774.1:111472-128096 GCA_018584345.1 Thuja plicata | reverse complement strand
TCTTAGTTTCTTGAATATTGCATATCATCTTAGTGTAGTTTTTGAAATCTTCATCTTAGCATTCATCCTCATTCTCATTGCATTCAAATGAATAGCTTGAGACAAGCTTCTTCATGCTTGTTCTTGAGCCTTTCATTGTCTTAGTTGCATTTTTAAATCAATAGTGGGATTTAGTATTGTGTTGGGAGAGCACACCCACATCTATCTCTAAGAGCACATCAACAAGGCATTGGGTGCCTTTGTTCAAGCTCATCGAAGGTTGTGGTTTAAACACTTGTTTTTGGGATTTCATCTTGAATATGTTAAACTTCTTTGAATCTTGTTATTTTTAATGACTAATCCTAATGTTTGCATGTTTTAATGTTGTCCCATGCAGGTAGGTTTTCATCACATATAGTTATATCTAGGGTACCTCTCTAAGAAGGACATCATTTGGGAACCATTAACAATTTGCAATACATCATCCAGCAAGGGAAGAAGATGATTGTCCTTCTTGGATGAATTGTTTAAATTACAAAAATCCACACACAAGTGAATCTCACCATTCTTATTGCACATAGGGATGAGGTTGGCAACCCACGTTGTGTGCCAGATAGGAAAGATAATCTGGGCTAATAGAAGTTTCATAACCTCCTGGTAAATTAGAGGTTTGATCAGTGGGTTTATCGACCTCTACTTTTTTTGGAAGGGTTTGGCATTTGGCTTTAGTTGAATGGTATGTGTCATGATGGATATATCATAGATTTTAAGATCCTCATACCCCCAGGCAATAATGTAAATTTATTCTCAGAGAACCATGAGAATCTTGTCCTCTTCCTCCGGGGAGGAGGAGGTACCAATATACACAATTTTTTCTTCATCGGCCTTTCTAATGTTAATATTTTCATATATTCCTCCCTCAAAGGATGATGATATCTTATCTCAGCCCTAGAGGTCTGAAGAAAGATGCATTCTAAAGAAACCATCCCCTCAGGGATGGTGTTGGTTGGTAGGTCAATCATCCCATCATCTTCTTCACCCTGTCCGGCATCATCATGATCTCTTTCTTCCATTATCTGATCCTCGAAGATGCCAACATTGGCCATGAAGGCCAAAATATGTTGATCATCCTCAAAAAACTTAAAGTGGGTGATATTATATAGGATGGATTTTGTGGGGACAATCTCAATAGAAAACTTCAGGATCCAAGAACCAGCCATCGGCTCGAGGGTGGTAGCAGATACGACAAGGGAATCCACAACATAGTTATGTTTCTAGGGAATAAGCTTGATACCAAAAGATTCAAAGTCTTCAATTAGGCTCCATGCTCAATTTTGGTATGCCACCAACCTTTTGTCGTGACATGTGTATTGGCTCCATACTTGTTTTACAATCAACTCTGAATCACCCAATGCCCAGAGATGGGTGATCCCTTATATTAATGCCAATAGGAGTCCAAGGACCAAGGCCTCATTATCCATGACATTATTGGTGAAGTTTAATTGCAACTTGTAGGATATGAGGAAGGATTCCCCCGTATGTTGATCAATTCCACTCCGGTCTCGCAACCTTATTTAGACTAGGATCCGTCAAACTTTAGGATCCACAAGTCATTGCTAATTTTCTGGGGCTGGAGAGGTGAAGTGGCATTTGGATTGATTTTGGGAGGGTAAGGAGGTGATTCCTCTAGATTTTATGGTGCATGGGTGAAGTTTTCCTCTAAATAAACTTCCTGTTTAGATTCCTGGACAAGCAACACCTTAGGCATACCGTTGGATGGATTACTTGGTCCAGGTGAGTTGGTTTTATGTTTTTTCTCTCAAAGGGTGTTGATTTCATAGATAGCAATGGAAATGAAAGGCTCACATTCTAGTTCAGAGTGTTTCTAGTAATTGACTAGGAACAAAGTGCCAAATAAGAGAGTGACCAGAGTCTTTGTGTCACGTTGCAAGCTTACCTCACCCCTTAGTTTCTCGTCTAGGTCATGAATTATCTAAGATACTATGGGATCCTCCCTGGGGATGGAATCAAATGTTAGGAACTATAGTGGTTGGTACACAGTAGGGGAAGATTTAGAGAAAAAGGACTTCATTTACCCTCCCAACTTTTGGGAGGGCCTACTTCATTCTGGGTTCACTCTCCACCTAGATTTGGTTTGATTCCCCTCTCTAGGGGAGCCACAAGTGGGAGAAGTCTATGGATAAATACCCATTAAGGTCCTTATACCAATTTCAACTTAATAACATCCCATAGGTCTCTGGGATGTCCACCACTTGGATGTCTATTGTGCTTGATATTTGGTGGTCTTGGATGAGCTGAATATGGACATTTTTTTTTATCTCACCTACCATTTTCATTATAGTTTTATCTATTTGGACCACTTCACCTTTTCATGTAGTGGGAGTGAGTCTAAGCTTCTAGCATATGTACAAGGGCATGATGTTACCTGAAGCACCAAAATGTACCAGGAAATTGTGTAGGTTCTTCCCTTTAATGTTCAATGCTAGTAGGAATGGAGGATTCTCTGTTTTTCCCTAGAATATGGCCGAGTTGGAATCTTCAAATGTGACAATCTTTGGTGTACAACTAACAAATTTTGAGTTTCCCAAGATCTTCAGAAGGGACTTCTTCTACTCATGAAAATTCAACAAAACCTCCATCAAGGTCATGGAGGTGGTGGTGTTCTCTAATACCTTGGTGATGTCAAACCGTCCCCCCAGTTAAAATTGACTTCCCCTGACTTGGTCCTTGGCTTGGTTAGAGCCAGGTCCTTTCAGAGGGAAGGAGTGATTAGTTTTGTTGTCTAGGTGAGGGGTATTCTTGGGAGGTGTTGATGTGTAAATTGGCCCTTTACTAGGCTGGTGAAGGTGTTGGCCTCAAAGGCTAAGATAGATTCTTCAAATAACCCCTATAATTTGGGTTCTTCTTCATCCTCTTCATCTATCCCAAAGAAAATGGTCTCACACATGAAGGCACTATTAGTGGGCTCTAATGTGGATGGTGCCAAGGGAGTAGGATCAACAACTTGTTGCCTATCTCACTAGGATATCATGATGATTTCCTCCAAGGTGGCACAGTTCACCTCAGAATGGGAGCCGATGTTATGCAATCTACACCAATTGGTCAGAGGGTGGAATTCTACAAGCTGTACAGAATGACTAGGTCAAGCACCATCTTGAGTGGTGTTTTGGTTTGGAGGAGGACCTCCAGTATTTGCATTATTGTTCCATTGTTTTTGATTGGGCTGAGGCCCATTGTTATAGTTCTGCCCTCTGGAGTTGGTATTTCATTATCCAGAGAAAACATTCCCTCTCTGGGAATTGGAGTTGTGAGGTGTAGAAGGCTCCAAATTTAGCTATCCCATGTCTATATTTAGTTAGGAAACTAATCACCGGAGGGATTCAACCTCGGCAGACAGCTAGGTAGTCATGTCAGAATATGATGGTTGTTGTAGCAGGTTCCTAGGGAAAGTGACAGCAAATCTCAGAGTCAAGAACAACAATCCTCCAGCTGCAAATGACTGGAAGAAAGGTACTCCAGAGGGTTGTGTCAGGGGTTGTTTCATTTGCTATGGCTGGTTCCATGGAACATATTCCAGACCTAGTATTGTCTAGAATTGTGATGGATATATGTACCAGGCCTTCTGGTCTATTGGTGGTGGGCCCATGGCCATTGTTGGGGTACCCATTTCAAGATTGGGGTTGTATCCCCTAGTGTAAGGAGTTCCATTAGGTATCATATTGAATGGGAGGCTTTGTCCAATCCCATTGGGAGCTTTGCTCAAACAGAAAGAAAACTCCACAACTATGCTATAAACCTTTGATAGAGTATCATGGTCATTAGCGGTGGTGCTTCTCCTGAGGGGAGTGGCAACAATAGGTTCTAGATAATTTAGGTATGTATGGATAGTCATGTCAGTGGATGAGATGAAGGGGCCCATGCACCACTTAAAGGCAAGTTGGAATTGATGATTGAATGTGTCAAGGGGTTTTTTTGGTTCCTTCCTAATGGAGATAAACTAGCTATAGGACCATTCTAGCTCCATGGGTACATGGAAGGCCATCAGGAAGGCATCTTCCATATCCTGCCAACTATTGATGGAGTTGGTGGGAAAGTTGAGGTACTAGTTTAACTCATTCTTTTCCAAGGGCAGAGTGAACATCCAGGTTACAACATCCTGATGTTGTATCCACTTTTGATTCATGGAATCCTTATAGGCCTGGAGATTTCCTTCTATGGTTGTTGGGCCTAAATACTCATATTTGGGAAAAATCTTCTCTAGATGCAGAGGAATATTGTTGGTGGCACCAAGGAATTGGCCCATTGGGGACTCGGTGTTATCGAAGTAAGTAGCCATTGGGGTGTTTAATTTTGGCTAGGTTGAGCATTGGTCCCCAGGATTATCTAAGGGATTTGGATGTTTTGAGGTGTAGAAAAACCCCAGATAAGGTTGGGTGGCTTCTTCTCTTGCGGGGTCCTTTTCTTTCAATCAGGAGGCTTGAGTTCAACAATCTTTTTGGGATTTGGGGCTGATCGAGGGATTCTTTCAAAATGCAAGGGTGAAAATGACCCTATCCCGCTAAAAGCTTAATTCCTAAAACTATGGCATGGGGAACCCTAGGGTGGTGTAAAATTGAAATCTTATAAAGGGGATGAGCTCATTTCCTCCTTCTAGCACTAGTTTCTATTGATGGCACTTTGTGACCAGTCCTATCAATAGTGATAAGTTGTCACCGGGTACCAGGGTACATGCCAACTTTGCCTGTAAAGGTTTTCTAGAGAATAAATTCTTCAGGCCTTCAAGCACCTGGGTGTTGGGTCTTGATGGTGTGGGGAAGCTAACTTGGACAAGTGACTATTTGTTCAGGGGGATAGCTTGTTTTACTCATCTTCTTCAGGGATTTTAGTAATGGGGATGGGGTTCCTGCAAGCATTTGGATTATCAAATAAAATTCAAAAGATCAATTAGGGTTAGAGTTTTTTACTTCTCCTTATAGTTATGCAACATATTTCAAAGATCAATAATGCTCCAATGTAAGAACTACACTAAATACTAAATACATATAGAACCAATGATTCATACATATTCAATCGAAAGAGGAAGATGAAACCATTAATCTAAACTAAACATTAGAACAAAGGGCATTAGAAACATATAGCACAAAAGATGTTTGTGAACTCCCAAATTAGAACCATACATAAATAGTAGTCACAAAGTGTTCCTCCTTATTCATTAACTTAAAGTGTTCCAGCATCACTGGTGTATACATCCATGGCTCCAAGGGATCATCTAAAATACCAAGAAAAACTAAGCATTAATCTCCAAAAACTATTGAGAATGAAAAAGCTACTTGTATTACTTCCTAGACTGCAAAATCATCAATTTTTCTGACCCCTGTTATGAGGTCAAGCTTCTTATTTATACACATCATTTTCCCTAAAAATTAACCTAATCTAATTCTACACTCAATCATATAAAATACATTATCTGGTGGCCTATACTACTTGCACCACTTATAATCACTTTGAAAAGAGCATAGGTCAGACAAGATAGAGGAAGAAGACAAGCTGGAAGAATTGGCATAAAGAAGAGTGCGAGAACAAAAATAGAAGAAACCCGATCATCCCTGAGTTTGAGGCTACATGCCTCATCAATGTAGAATGCATCTCAATGTCTTTAATGCACTAGGTAGTAAATGTAGGAGGAATGCCTTGGGAGAATTACCTTTCAAAGCCATCCCTCCATCTGACATGCCTTATCAGGATCACCTACCTGTTGACCCCTTATTAATTGCTTGACAATGACTAGTTGGCTCCGGGGAACCTGGACATAGGTCACTGCAAAAGAATACAAAAGTTTGGATCTAAAATTCTAGAGTCTGGGAGCTTACACTCAAAGAATAAATAACTTACAAAATTTTCACCCTACTGGTGGGGATCTTTGGAGTCCAGAGAACTTCATTGTGTCTTGTATGTTTTGAAAGATTCTAGGAGCTGGACAATTCCATCTCTATCAATGTTTTTGATGTAGGCCTGGAAAAAATTTGCCACCTCTAATTGTTCACCCAGATCTGGTGTGTTTCCTTTAAATTATGTAGCCATCTTTGCTGTATCATGGGCCCAGAGCATCATGTAGGATAAGTGTGACATTTTTTCCTCATCCATTTCTCCCAAGGACTGATATCGTGACTCCATTAGTTCATCAAACTTCCCCATAACATATTATTCTGGAGTATACATATCTGTACTGAAGGGATTGACTCCCGAATCCCTTGTAACAAAAGTGTTATATATAAATTCAAAGAATACTCTACCTCTAGGACTTTGTCTTTCAAGGCCCTTACCTGTTGCTTTCTAATCTCCAATTTGAGATTAAATATGGAGTGTTGGACCCGAATAAAATTGAAAGACTCCTATCCCAAAATTCTAATCTCTATGACAGGTTCCTCTCCCAGACCCATGAGCTCTCTTAGCTCACTCATCCATGCCTCATATTGTTCATTTTCTCCCTCTAATAGAGAAATGACACCTTTAACTTGGGGCAAGATGTTACCCGCTATGTATAGATCTGGGAGTGTTTTTGTTAGAAAATGCCAAACATTTCCTACCTGCTCAGCGTCCTTGTCGTCCACTCCTTGTGCTATCTTTTTAATATTCCTTAGCATGTCCATGTCACCTTGAGGGAGAGATTCTCTAGATGTAGAAGCTTCTAGATGAATGGTAGCCAATGGTTGAGCCAACTCTATTAGTAGCCCAATAAGATGTGCATTCTATTCCTTCTCTTCTTTTAGTCTTTGGGCTTGTTTGTCATAGCGGGCCTCAATTGCCTGGCTGACCTCTTTCACCGGGTCCAGCTCACCCTGCTTGCCCCTCTTCCCCAGAGGTACCTCTATGACTATATATTAAGTAGCACTTACCACTGCTTCATCTTTGTCTAGGGGAGGTGTTGCAATGACCACAACTATATCTCCACCTGGACCTATCTGAATGGAATGGAGGGTTTGGGCTTTCTTCAATTTGGGGGTTCTTTGACTTTGTGCCATCATCTTAGCTAGGGAGAGATGGGATTTTTCCACCACTAGGGCCTTTCTCTTCTTAATTTTAACAACCACTGTGGTGGCAAGGGTGGGCTTGCTACTAGGGCTTGATCGTTTGAGTCTTCCTCACGGTTTTGTTGTTCACCACTAACATTTATAATCTCTTTATCCTCTTTCTCTATGTTCTTGAGGCCACCTATGCTATGCACCTTTGTGGCCTCAATATCTTCTGCTTTGGTGCTCCCATACTTAGTAGCATTGGTGGAATCAACATTCGTATCTTCAGGGTTCTCCTCATTCTGCTACTGCTTCTGCTATTTTTCTTCTCTGGCATCATCTATCAGGACATTCTCCTCTATTGGCTTATCCTCTAGGGGCGGAAAAGGTGTTTGAACTAGATCCATCTATAGTATTATAGGGACCACCTTGCCATATGTCAACTACCTTGTGTGTAAGGAGGCATCTAGAGTATGGCGACTGAGGTTATGGTTATTCCCAAAGGTATGGTTCCCTCAGCCTAATCTAGCTTCTCATCTTGCACTTGCCTCTTTTCTTATATCTCAATCCCTAGGACTGGTGTCTCTTGAACATCCATGATGTTCACCTATTTTGACTCTTTCTCTCTTTTTGCCTAGACCTCTTGTTCTATGATAACTAGCTTTTCTGGTATCTCCCCTTTAGTGGGGATTATTACTTCTTCTTGTGTGGTGATTTATTCTACCTCCTTCCCTATATCTCCTTGTAAATTTATAAGTTCACTCATCCCAAAGAGATTGTCAAAGCCATCATGTGGAGGGGAGATCTCTAGGGGATTCTCTAGTTGAGGAGAGTCTAGGATGATCTCCACATTGTGGATGTTGGGAATCCCAAGATCTGTACCTTTCCTTGGAGGGATATTTGTCTTTTGCCTCTTCCTCCTTATCACCAATGGTGGTCTAGAATCCAAAATGGTTGTATGTTCATCCTTTTCTCCCATCCCTAATACCCAGACCATAAGTTCTCTAAGAGAAGGGGAACCAGAAGGGAGGCCAGGTTCTACTGAAGTAAACAAGATGCCAAGATGGGTTCTTATTGCTTCCTTCATCTGATGAGATGCTTCCAACTAAAGGTGCACCTATTCTACAATAGGAATTGAAACTATGCATGGAATCTACACTGGGGTACCAACATTTATTTTCCCTCTATCCTCTCCCTCTCACATAGGTTCTAGCTCTAGAAGTGGACCCCTACAAAAATGGTCCAACTCTTCAAGTACTCTTCTAACATACCTTTGAAAAATATGCATGACTGCGTTCAACCACATCATGGGTATTGTCCTCAATTAGTGGGCTTTCAATGGTTTCCCTATCCACCAGAGGAAGAGCCATTTTGTCTACTCCCTTAGCCTTTTACTATGGGTCTTCTCTAAACTCGGTATCTAAAAAGTCCTCAGGAAAGGTCTAATGCTTGAGACCCTTCATCATACCTTGTGTCATTCTGACGAAATGTCAATTTTGGACTTCAAAATCATCTTGGCACTCTACCCAGAAATCCTCCATTTGAGGTTTGTGGGGGTTTGATGCCCAGAGTAATACCGACACTATTCTATCCAGCAGGTAAAAATTCTTCTACTCCAAGTAAAATTTTGCCAGCCCCACACCTTTTAGTTTACCATCAGCCTCTTTCACTACTACTAGGGTACAAGTGTAGTTATTGTAGGTGATTAAGAAAGGAATGTTGGTGACCTTCTTCAATGAAAAGAATGCATGAAGCTCCAGGATCTACCTTCAATATTCCAAAACAATGATCTTATCCCCACAATGCTTGGGAAATAGGTAGGGTTTCTTGGAGAAGCTGGTCACCTGAATGTAGGAGTGTTGTTGGACCTAGATAAAGTAGTGGCCATAAGTGCTAACCAAAGTCATTGCCTCTTTTGAAAGTTGGTAGCCGACATCCCAAGTGGGTGTAAGAATGTTGTAATAAATGAAGGCATCATTTACTCTACAAAAATAGGGGAAAATGGCCTCCCATTATATTTGTGGGAAATAGTCCCACAGAGCATTCTAGCCCTTGCCAGTCCCAAGCATGCTGATAGTGAGTAATCTCCTGGTTATGGGTCATTGCTGCGCCAATTCCCATAAGACATATGAAGTCATATAAAATAGGGAGGTCTTGATGACCAAGACAAGCTGGGCATCCACATGATTGGTGATGATAGTGTTCCAATCAAAAGTGTTTCTGGTAGAGGTGATGCTAAACAAGAAATAATACGTCCATGCTGAGAACTCCTAAGCATGGGGTTCTCCAAAGACACTACACAAGGCGATGATGCCCATTTATATACTTTATTTTAACTTTATTCAGGGGATCTCCAACTTCATCTTTCTGTAATCTTTTCTCAGGGTTTTGAGCTAGTTGGAGTTGAGGTATTGCTAGGAAATGTGTGGGAGCTTCTCAAATTCATTTAATGCTAGGGCCTAGGTGATAATAGCAACATTGGTGAACTTGGGGATACCTATCCCTATAGAAAATTTTGTGGCATCTAGAGACACCAAGGCCATTGGGTAGCCCAATAGGAGAGGAGTGACAAGCATGATAGCACAGATGACTATGTTGTAATGTTCTACCAATGTGCAAATAAGGTCTGGAGCTTGCATTGTGTTGGGGAAGCAGGCGGCCTTGAGGATTCCAGAGGAAGCCACATTAAGTGCCATCAAATCTCTTACCTTGTGCTAAATGAACATTATTTTTATCAAGGCCTACATTATGGACCATGCTATGACACATGCTTCAGATCAGCTGTAGCTTGGAATCTACCTTAGATCCTAGAATAGTTTCTTCCTTCAGATATTTCATTTTTAGAGGAATTCTTTCTAAGGCCTTCTCGGCCTTTGTCCTAGAGGCTGCCCTGGTTGAAGTAGTTTTGAGTTCTAGACTCTCAGGTGGAGAGGATGCTTCAAACATGATTGATATGTGAATTTATTGACAACCTACAAGACCAGACAACCGTTAGTATAGATAAAATAAGATAGAATTCTAGATTCTGGAGATTTCATCACCGCCTCATATCTGTTCATGAAAAGGTGTTAGTTTGCATCAAACCTCAAAATATATATTTAATAAAATGACTTACTTGGAATTTGATCTATACTCGAGGATTCAAGGGATTCTCACTCATGTGATGAATAGAGTTTAGGTCAAAAGGGAACTTGGGACCCAAAGTCTTAAAAACTAACCCTTATCAACATGACCAATAATTAGCTATACTAGGCTGACTTGGGGGCATCACGTGGTCATGCAATAAATGGAGTAATGACATTGAAGGTGACAACTATCTAAACACATGAGGGAATGAATGCCACTTGGGAAAATTTTGAGTTCTCATGTGTGGGAGAATACAACCTACCATTAAAGTAGAAATGACAGAGGAGAGAGAAACCCTACAAACTTGACCGATTAAGGTGCCGAGTTTGAATTTGGAGACACCAGAAGGGTGAGCTCAATAATTTGGATACACACAGAGGGGTGCGGTGACCTTTCTAGTAGATGGGTGGGGAATATACAGAAATGTATAGGTTTTATGCACAAACACAGGCCACAAACACCTATGTATAGAGGGTCGAAGAGCCATTTGCAGACAAACCAAGAAACAAGCCTATTTAAAGTTATTCACAGAAAATTCACAAAATTTATAGAATGTGCAAGAACTACATTATTTTACAACCACAAAGAGGGTGGACAACCCTCTGGAAGAGCCATCCCACCAATGGGAGGAAACATTAAAGACCAAAGTGAAAATAGAGGAAAAACAAAAGGAGAGAAAACTGAAAAAAAAAAAAAAAAAAGCAACAGGGGAAAACCAGAAGGGTCTACCTTAGAAATGAGGGATGCAGGAGGATGAGCATAGGAGGTTCTCTGTATCTAATCAGCATCAAATCACCATGAACACACCACTTTCAATCAATGTTAAACATTGTTCAAGCTTTGGGATAAATCACTCTTAGTCACTGTTAAAATTGATCGAATCACTCTGGATCACTCTGGGTAATTTTTTCACGGTAAATGTAACAATGACTGATGAAACCCTATTTATACCCTCAGGATAAAAACCATCCCACTTTCCTTCCACAAATCCTAAGAAATGAAAACCTCTAGACTCCTGAATTGGGGATCCCACGTAACCATGCCCTATAAAAAAAGAGGAAGTAGTGACATAGAATCCTAGAGTCTAGAATCTGGCAGGAACCAAGAAGACAAAAACACTCCAAGATTGGGTCCTGAAAGAAGAGAAATCAATAAGAAAAGAAAACATTGACCCTGTAGAGGCAAAGGTTGGAGGAAAACAAAAGGAAAAGAAAAATGGCAAAAGCAAAAGGGGGGACCCAACATTTTGCCTACAAAATGTAGGGACAGGTATGCAGGGAATTACAGGAAGGAAATTGAACCTACTTGTATTTAGGATTTCTTAGAGTTATAGAAGACAAAATCACACATGAGTAGATGGTGAATTTTTTGTGATGACCAAAATCTTTTAGAGAGAGATGAAGGTAAGAGAGAGGATTTCTAAGGTAGTGGTAGAGAAATACAAGGACTCAATCTATTATATGGTTGAAATTGATTGTGTTTTCTTTGAGGTAGTTCAACCTAGAAACAAGTTGTAATATCCTCTAGGATATGAAGTTAGTTATGAATTTTTGATTATGCAAGTGGAACACATAATATCTTTAGAAGTTGATTCATACAAACAAAGATGGGGTACTTATGGAGAAAAGTATGCAAATATTAGGGAGTAACATACTAGAGTTGTGATAAAAAAGGAGAGTAGAGAATGTAGTATATGACTTAGTAGCCAAGGCCAATATATCAAAAGAAGAAATGAAAGGAGTTATAAGGAATTTGAAAGAGAGATCTTCTAGGTTGGTGAGAACTTCTCCTGCAAACCTTCCACCTCCATAATATGTGAAGGTAATCAGTCCACCTTCTACTATGATTGATGTATCTACACCTAAACCACCAAAGAAAATATCCCAAGAAGATAAAACAAAGAAATTTCATGGAAGAAACAAAAGGTCCACTAAAATGGAATCACATTCTAATTAAAAGAGGACAAAAGGAGAAGAAAATAAAGTTGAATAAAAGGACACTAATATGAGACAACTCTGGAAGCCAGACATGAAAATGCTACAGAAGAGGATAATTTAGGAAAGGAAGCTTGTTTCTTTGTCTAAATACTATGAAAGGTATTAGGCGTATGAAAAAATTCTGATTGAAGACATACTAATTAATCATTTTCTTTTTCTTTTAAGAAGAATTTGTTAGAAATTAGAGTTAGTATACCTGAAGAGTTATATGAGAAATTCGAGTCAAGGGAACAATTATCATAGAAACAAGATGAAGTATTTAGAGAAAAAACAATTGAAAATTTTTTACATGTTGTTTCTATTAAGGAGATGGAAAAAACATTGAATGACCTAAAAACCTTGGTAAGAACCAAGACAAGATTAGTAAAGATAATGGGAGGAAGATATGACGAAGTAATTGATGTGAGTCAAAGAGTTGTGGAAAAGGTGTTCTTGGGAACTAAACCTAAGAATACCTTAACACCTAATGCTACTAAACCCAAATCTATTGAGAAATGTGAATCATCAAGGAAGGATGAAGTAAATCTTGATAAACCAAAAATACGAAGATACTAGTCAATAAGTGAGAACTGTGAAGCAACCATATTTCTTTGTTTCTGGTGTGCCTATGTCATTAGAAATTTTTCAAGATGTGACTGACCCTTTCAAGAAGGATACAAAAATTGAACGAAATAGTGGAAAGGATGTGACAAAGAAAGGAAATTAGGAAGAAAACAAAGATGAAATAGTGAAAGATATAGTGAATAAATTTGAAGTGAAATAGGAAATTCTTACATCCATTTCTTCACCTTTATTTTTGGCAAGTGGAGACAAGACTTTGTGCACCGATGTTGAGAATGTGGATGTGGATGAGTTGATGAAGTTATCCTACATCATATTTTCTAAGGCTAAAGAAATATCCGAGAAAAAAGGAGAGAAGAATACCAAGGTAATGACAAGAGCAGTTCATACTTTCAACAAACTCCTTCTAGCACCTCTTACTTTTCAAGTAAAATATGATGCATATAACTTGAACAAGGCATTAGATAAATTTGACAGTCACTATGAGTTAGTAGAGAAGATTGTTGAAGAGAAGGATGAGAAGAAATATCTCATGAATAAATTGGAAGAAGTGTGCAAGTCTATTTCATGGGACTTGGGCATACTGAACAAGATTATATCTGAGGCTCAAATTTGTGTCACAAATGGAAGAAAGTTATACAGTTAATGTATAAACCCTATCATACATATCAATAACATTAAGGATATAGTAGAGAAGGATAGAATAACTCTAGACAAGATGATGGATAGTTTTGAGACCTCCTCACAATATATATTGGAGCTAGATAGAAAGGTGTCCAAGATATTTGACAAACTGAGTGTACTAGATACAGAAAGAGGGAGAGTTATGGCAAGGTTTGGTATGTTGAAGAGTATGATCACTCCTAAACTATCAATTCTTGAGGTCCATATCTATGACATGGAGAACACAACACATGCCCTTACAAAATATGAATGTTGAGCTAAAGGCAGAAGAGACATCTTTTTTTGCACTGAATGGGCTGATTCATGTGAGTTAGATACTGGTGAAGACTTGGAAAGACGAAGTGATGATCTTCAAAAAATATTTTTGAGATGTACTAAAGATGATCTAAATTTTTTAGTAAGGAATGGTACAATTTTTATGTATTCTATATTTTGTATACCTTTTCCATTGTTTTCAAAGGGGAATAAGAGAAAAGATGAAAAATGTGTGGAAAATGTATAGAATAAAGAAGATATGTAAAAGATATACACAAACATCTTATTGGTATTTGCACTTCATCATTTTTCACTAAGTATTTCCATCAATGCAAAAGGGAGGGATTGTTGTAAATTAATTCATTTTGAAGTGTTATGGGACACTTGAGGGTGTTAATTTATAGGAACACATCTGGTATGGATGATTTCTTGGAGTTGTTTATAGTTTTAGAGATACAGATTGCAAAATGACTAAGTACAGTAAACATAAATATAGAGTATAGCAGTACAGTTTTGGACAGTGAAGTTAGTATATGGAGAATGGAAACATGTGATATTAGTTAATGATATTATAGGGGTATGTATGAACTTAATTTAATCTCTCTTACATTTTGGTGTTGATTGCAATGAGTTACAATGTATTGGAGGTATGCGAAAATAGAGTAAAAATGATTTAGGACAGATGAAAGGTGATGATGATTGAGGGAGTATGACATGGAATCCAAACATTCTAAGCTGGATTGTGATTGTGGATAACCTATACTTTGGTAGTATAAGGTATTCTACTTTGTACTTACTCTTTACATAAGTATTAATTCTATTTTGTAATATATTTGAGAGCCGACTGAGTAATGTAATAAGATGCATGTAGAGATTTTAGTAACTTGTGAGGTATGAAAGATGGATGGAATGTATGTAGATGAGATGGATGCATTGTGATGTAAGAAAGATGTTTATGCAAGATAAAAATAGAACTATCTAAGCATATTTTATGCTTGTATTATTCACTACTAAGAATTCATTGTAACAGAAGTATATTTCTGATTGTATGAGTAGTGTACTCAGTATACCTTTAATAGTGATTTATATTCCGCTAACAAGAAAATGTTCTAATATAATATTTAGTTCCTAAAATAGAGGTCTCCTAATAGGGAGACAATAATTTTAGTACATATTTGTGTTGAAGCTTTGGTATTTGTTCTTTGCTTTTTGTCATTAATGTCAATAAACAGTCGGTACACAAGACGCAGTTGAATAAGGGAGCGAATAACAAATTATTGTTTTGTGAAAAATGTTGATATGATATGGTTATATAGTGAATTATACTCATAATTAATCACCTAAATGATTTACCATATCACTATTATTATTTGTGTTAAGGTTCAAAGTGATTAAAACTTTTTATAGTTAGTTATGCTTGTAAGGATCTTAATTTCATAACTAACCAGTTTTGGTATAATGAAATTTACATATATCAATTGTTAAACAAAAACCACAACTATTATACCTTTTTGGAAAGGTAACAAAAATATCTGAAATGGGTCGAAGTTATGTTTTTGATAAAATAAGTTTGGAGAGAGGAAAGTCACTTCTACCAAGACAGTTTTATTCAGTTTTGACACTTTGAACCCGTTTTGGTCTAAAGAAGTTTTGGGTGGTTTATTGTGCTGTTGGATAATGAATAAAGAAATTTATAAAGAGGGGATACATTACTATAAACATGGGTTTAGGTTTTTTTGAAGAAAAAGTGCAGGATTTGAGAGATGTGCAGTAGACCAGAAGGATAGTGAAGGATTTTATTGCAGTCTACAAGACATCAAAGGATAGGGTAATGATATTTGTTTCTAATTTGTTATATATGAATTGATATTGATTGAAAAATTATATCAGAGGTTGAATAAGGTTTATATACTAATTTATGTGCAATTAATATCAACATTCAATCAGATCCTTTAATGACAAATGATTACATGATTTGATACTAAATATTTTGAAGAGAAACAAGGATTTATTACTTCAAAAAGCTGGTAGTTTGAAAGGCATTAAATCAAGTCATCTTCTTGCATTCAAATAAATTGTTTTCAGATTTGATTATACATTTCATAATCTGATAACTTCATTGAAAGATGCATGTACACTTTGGTGTAATTTGTTGATGTAAAAGAATCAGAGAAAGAGAGAAGAGAACTATATCCTGCTTTATGTTTTCAACTTGGAGTTGAACTTTTGACTCATAATTTGTATTGTAATAGAGATGATCCTCTAATTTTTATCTCATTTTTTAGTTTGGAAGTTGGTGCTTCTTATATTTTTGAATTTGGTGCTTCAGGTGTAAGGGATTGGTGTTCCTTGAAATCAGTGTTTCTAAAATAGGGTGTTGGTGCTTCCCAGAGTTGTAGCTCTAAAATATTTGCCCAAGAGGCCAATAAAATTTCAGATTCAAAGTGGTTTTTTACCCTAAGGGGTTTTCCACATAAATATTGTGTAATGTGTTCTTCTTACATTTCTTGTTCTTATTTCATAACTTCATATTATATTTGTAAAAGTGAAAAGATTGAAAAGTTAAAAAGAACAACTTTCAAGTAACCACTGATTCACTCCCCCCTCTCAGTGGTGTTTGTATTACAAAAAGTGGTATAAGAGAAAGGTTCCCTAAATAAGGTTTAACAGCTTTGGGTAGATTTTGGGATAGTGGAATACTTATCTATAATGGCTCAAGATAGTTCTTCAAAGGTTCCTATTTTTGATGGATTAGATTATGCTTTTTGGAAAGTAATGATGCAAACATACTTGTTATCTATTAATGTTGATGTTTGGGCTTCAGTTGTTGATGGTTATATAGTTCCTAATGCTTTACCTATAGATCCTAATGAAAAGAAGAAGTATGAAATGGATATGAAGGCTAAATTTGCTATATTTAACAGCTTATCTAAAGATGTTTTTGTTAAGGTAATGCATTGCAGATCTTCTAAAGAAGTATGGGACAAA
>MU216774.1:80700-96433 GCA_018584345.1 Thuja plicata | reverse complement strand
GAGAACCTATGTGCACCTGAATGGACAGGTTGCAACTTATATTACGATTTATCCTTTATGATATTCTTTTGTGAACCTAGGGTAGGTAACCTAGTTTTATAGTAGGAGGTGGCTTGCAATAAGTACCAGAGCCCACAAGTGGCTGCTAGGATTTGCTTATTGTAGGTAGTGGTAACAAGTGATAACATAATTAATCTAATTAGGCTAACCTAGTATTAAACTAATAAGATTAACGCCTCACCCATGCTTGAGTGCTAATATAGGCTAAGATGGAGGATGAGTAGATGCTTTCCCCCCTTTCGAGGTGCGGGTTTGGGCATCATTAGTGATCTTGTCTGTATGAAAGGTCATTGATGCCATGTATAGTCACTTGGGTGCCGGAATCCATTAAGAGATTACTAGGGCTGAACTCAAGGATGCGACATACATGATGACACCTTCCTTTATATAGCTTAGGTTATCCTACGTGTGTCAGTACCTCTGGTGTTGTTTAGTGTACCTTATCTTGGATTAGAGTTGCTTCTAGGATCTTCCTATGCATGGTGTAAGAGGTCTTGTATGCCTTGTTGTATTCTTGTTGTATACCCCGTGTGATGGGCCTGTACTATCTCCTCAGCATGGTGGGAGTGGACCTTTGGTTCCACGTGGTTGGGTGGTAGTGGTTCTTATTACCATTGAGATTCCGATGGATTCTTCTTCATGCTTGGATGTTCCTTATTGTAGTTTCAGCTTCATAGTCTTTTGGAGACTTGATCAGTTACTTGAGTTGTGCAAATGTACCTTATGTATATATTGGTTATCATCCTTGGAGGATGCATTGTATTGTTTATTATGTATTATTACATACCCTGCGACTTGTGTAGTGGATGTTGATTAGGTAGTATACCTTATGGTATCAGTTGTTTATGTAATCATTATTATTATGTTGTATGTTTTGGTTTCAGATTATGTAACCTTTATGTCAGCCTTTTATTATTGTAATCATAGATTAGTTTGTTCAATTAATTCTACATCAAGGAACCCTTGAGAGTTGTAATCCTTGTTGAGTTGTAATTCATGTGTCTTGACTTCATTGTGTTGCTTCCACATTGTTATTTATATTGTTTGTAAACTTTAAAAAAAAAATTTATTTCGTGAACTTTGTGTCTTGTTTAGGTTAAGTTCTCCTGGGTTCCCTGGCGGGGCATTACATACTAAAAATATACATTTCTTGGGATTGAGAGATATTCCAAAATCCCTTCATCTCTCTAAGATTTTCCTCAGGTGCTTAATATGATCAGCTGAATGTTGGAGTATACTGTAATGGCATATAGGTATACTAGTACAAACTTATACATGAGGCTCTTGAAATCCATATCCTTAGCCTTTTGAAAAGTGGGACTTGCATTTGAAAAACCCAAAGGCATCTCCTAGTAGGCCATGACTCCCCATTTGATTTTAAAATAATTCTTGAATTGATCCTCCTTATTGACTAGGATTTTATTGTACCCTGAGTATTCATCTAGAAATGAAAAGTGTTCATATGCAGAGACACACTACAAAATCATCTCAATAAATGGTAATGGGTGGTTATATTTTAGGGATGCCCTATTTAGGTCCCTAAAGTCAACACATAACCTTAGTTCCCCATTATATTTTCTAACAGGAACAAGATTGGATACCCAACTAGTATGTTTAATGGGATATATGTTACCAATCTCTATTAGCTTAAGAAATTACTTATCCATGAGTGGCTCTAGTTTAGGATTGACATGCATTTTCTTTTTCCTGACTAGTTTAGCATTAGGTTCTATCTCTATGGTGTGTTGAACAAGTTCTAGATCAAACTCTTTTAGATCTTCATACTACCAATAAAACACATCACTAAATTCTTGGAACAATTGGATGTAATCCTATTTTTTTGTATTAGTGCTTACCTTTCAAATCACTAAGCTCTTGCCAGATTGAATCTCTAAATTAGTGTAATGACCTTGTTGAACTACCAAGCTAGTCCTATTACTTTTGGCTTGGTCATATTTATTGAATATTGACTCTAAGGTTATGAGGCCCCTAGGAAGCTTATTAAATTTGAGCTGCACCACTTGGTCATCATAATTATGCATCAACCTATCCTTGTTGTTCTCTGAGAAAATATTCTCTTAAAATAGGAAGTACAAAATCTATTCATCATTTTCAAACACCTACCAATTCACATCATTATCAGGGATGGAAGGCCTAAAAATAATATTTACATGTCATTGATCCTTTCCTACCACAATGTTTTCAGGAATATCAAATTGGGATCCAACAACAACTAACCATTCTACATTCTAACTCAACTTCCTAGGGATGGAAATGATATTGAAAGCATGGAAATATTCTATTGTATCCCATACCCTATAATTGTAGGCCTTCATAGTATCATTTATGGTAAAACTCATCCCTTTCACTTGGATGAAAACCAATTCACTATCATCATGTACCTTTAAGGCTTTAATACCTCTCTTTCTAGCCCAATCAAGTCCATTCAACAAACTCTCATATTTAGCATAATTGCTTGTGCAAGAAAAACTAAATCTAAAAGCTGTATAATATTTCTCACCATTTTGGAGAGACTAGCATTGCACCACCACTAGAGCCATGTCTGCTTCTAGCACCATCAAAAACAAATTCCCAAACCTCATTGCTTTTTCCTTCTAATATCTTAGTGGTTGTCTTAAAAAGGTTTGTCATTGTGAGATCCTCTTCTTGGATCATGTAATTCCCCAAACCAGCATCCCAAATAACATTAGTCTTATCCTCTGAAGAACTTTCTGATCCCCACTCTTCTAGATAGATATCCATAATGTTATCTATCTGTGTATTTGTCTCCTTAATGATTGGAAAATCATTACTATAAAGTGCAAGACAACTTGCATTGAATGCATTAGACACAGAAGGCTCCACATGATGTGCTTCTAATAATTCAGATTTGATAGTGACCTTAGTTCCATATCTAGTATGGATAAGCATATGAGACTAGTTAGAAGAAAGGTATCCCTCTATATTAGCTATGAATTTTCTTGACAAACATAAGAAAAAAAGAACAGGGAGATCTATGATGTAAATTTCAAAGAGGAAAGATAAATTAGGGCTTGCATGAAGGACAAAACTTGCATCCTTGGCCAAACATACTGTGTTCACTGATGAACCATCAAGTTGTGTTACCTTCTTTTGGAATTTTTTATACCTGAGTCCTAATTGGTCAGCTACATTCTTTGGCATGAGTGAACTAGTAGCCCCACTATTTACCATACAATTATGTACTAGAAAATCACCAATAATTAATGATACATAAAAGGGAGGTGGTTTTAAGTTCCTACCTTGAATGGCATATGCTTTGGTTTTGTTGCTTGGAATTTTTTTCTCTTGACAATGTTGACCAACACCAGCTTGGCTACATAATTTGTGGGATATTAAGGGATTGCCTCTTTATCCATAGCATTCTTTAAGATTTCAGGGCCCTTAGATGGCCAAGGAGTCCCACATGGTCATAGTCACATTCATTTTCTTCATATTGTCCAAAATATTGAATGGTACTACTGCATGGACTTTTTGTTGTGCTTTCACCATTGTGGGCTCAACCTCCTTGGGATATTGACTCTCCTTGAATGGCATGATAGGATCCATCTTTAGTATGGAAGGAAAAAAATTGTGATGACTCTATAGATGTAGTAGCTTTTCCTCTATCCTGTGCTTGCTCCATGTCTTGGGTTCTTCTCTTGGACTAAGTGTTGGCCGTAACTAAAGATTCACCATTTACTCCATTAAAATATTCATCTTTCAAAATAAAGAGAGAAGTCTCATTTAATTGTGTATCTTTGGGTTTTTACCCACTAGAATATGCCTCTTATTGGGTGTTTGAGGCATTTTGTTCCATGAGTACCTGATTCACCAATCCATTCAAACATGTAGCCTAATTATGTTGTTGATTGCAAGGAAAGTGGTGCAGGGGCACCTGAACTAGGAAGTATAAGGTCATGAAATGATAAATTTGATTGTATAAGTTTATTTGTATGATTATTTGATTCATATTGAATCTATTTATAAAGCTAATGTCAAGAAATGTAATGATTTGCGCAAAGTTCCTAAAGTCATCATTTAGGTCCTCGTTGGTCTATAAGGTCAAAATTGTTGAAATAAACCATGAAAGGGTAAATTCATTGTAAAAGATTCCAAATATTCCATTTTGACATGTTATAAGGGTTCATTCAAAGTTAGGGTGTCATTTTGTAAAAAATGTCAAAGTTACATAAAAAGTTGTATTATGTAACAATTGTTAAAGGTTACAAATTAAGTGTTGTAAAACGTAGTTATTTACTTAAGATTGAAATGGAATTCAAACCAAGAGGTTATTCTATGTATTTAAGGATTTTAATACATGAGAATGAAGTAATAGAAGGATTGGGAAGCATTGGACACATTTTGGTAACAAGTTGTTATTGTTTCAATCATCTATTTTGTTGTCTTAGAAGTTTTTCTCTTGTTTCTAGGCCTTGTACGGACATGTACAACTTGGAAAAAATTTAATATTAATAGGATAGTGTAGAAAAATTAATAATCTTTCCATTGCTCTTTGTTTGGAAAATTTTCATGAAATAATGAATGATATATGATAGTTTCTATAAAAATTGTTTGAAACCCTCAATGTTTGAGTTGCAATCAAGGGTTTGGTCATAAAATGGAATGTATCCATTGCAAAATTATGAAATTTGATTTGTTTGGAAGTAGACTCATGATCATTTAATTTGAAAATAGTCTTAGATCATTGTGGTTTTATATTTGAAAGGGAATTTGGTGCCGTAGGTGGTTGTCCTCTTATTTTGCTACTAATCTGGGATAGTAATAATGGTTTCTATTTGAGGGCCATAACTATTTATTAAACTGTTGGATTTGTCTACATTTTTTTATATGATTTAGAAACCTCAGTTTGAAACAACTCCACTAGAGTGATTTTCTAGAAAATATATATAATTAAAATGGAGAATAATAGTATTCAATATAGAAAAACTATCATGATAAGACAGTCACAGTCTTGGTTTAATTAGTATTTCTCTTAGCCTAATGTTCAAAGAAGTTTGTGAAAGATAATTACTGATCCAATACCTTTCCAAATAAGGATAAAAGGAAATGGATTATGGATAGTTTATCTCTTATTTTTTCATACTTACATAAGGCAATGATAGTCACCTTGATGGAGGGTACTTTGTTGTTCAACATGAAGTGTTTAATCTTTTTAGATGCCTCTAGATGATAAAATTATTGATTGGATCATCAGGATCCTATAAGTATGAGTTGTTTTTAAGGTTTCTTTTGCATCAATTGGTATTAGAGCTCAGAAAAACATTTGGGATGAGAAAGAGATTTGGTAATTTCTTTTGCATGTTTTTGATTCATGTTGTTGAAGTTTCATGGTTGCAAGTGCACATTCACTCGTAGAAGATGGGTGGACATGGATGTCTACCAAGAGGATCATAGTAGATGATCCAGGGCTAGAGAGGATGATGCATTGTGTGTTGCCAATAGACTGGGGAGAGAAGCATTAAAGGGACTTGCAGGTGAGGGGCAAAGGTTGTTGGTTGTGAAGCAACATGGAGGAGTAAACTTGAGTATGGAGTAGCACCTTGAAGGAAGCTACTACAAAATCCTTTCGCAAGAGTCTAGATTGAAGATATGGTGGAAGAAAAGGCACAAAAATTGAAGAAGCAACAAGAGGAAAATATGCAAAGAAGAACAACTAAATACAAAGCTAAGGGTGGACATTTTGAGTCTAATTTTTTTTCCCTATAGAGCACATTTCCAAGAGAGTTGGAAAGATTTCAACATCCGTAGTATGATGCAGGGGAACCTAATCCAGGAAGTATAAGGTCATGAAATGATCAATTTTTTTGTATAAGGTCATTTGTATGATGATTTGATTTATACTAAATCTATTTATATATCCAATGTCAAGAAATGTAATGATTTACACAAAGTTCCTAAAGTTGTCATTTAGGTCCTAGTTGGTCTATAAGGTCAAAATTGTTGAAATAGATCATGAAAGGGTAAATGCATTGTAAAATATTCCAAATAGTCCATTTGGACATGTTATAAGGGTTCATTGAAAGTTAGGGGGTCATTTTTGTCAAAAATGTCAAAGTTACATAAAAAGTTGCATTATGCAACAATTGTAAAAGGTTACAAATTAAGAGTTGTCAAAGGTAGTTATTTAGTTAAGATTGAAAGGGAATTCGAACCAAGAGGTTAATCTATGTTTTTAATGATTTTAATACATGAGAATGAAGGAATATAAGGATTGGGAAGCATTGGAAGCATTTTGGTAACAAGTTGTTATTGTTTCAATCATCTATTTTGTTATCTTAGAAGTTTTTCTCTTGTTTCTAGGATTTGTATGGACATTTACAACCTAGAAATAATGTATTATTAATATTATAGTATTGAAAAATTAATAATCTTTCCATTTCTTCTTGTTTGTCAATTTTTTATGAAAGAATGAATGAGATATGATAGTTTTCGTAAAAACTATTTGAAACCCTCAATTTCTGAGTTGCAATCAAGAATTTTGTCATAAAATGGAATGTATTCATTGAAAAATAAGGAAAATTGATTTTTTTGGAAGTAAAATAATGATCCTTTAATTTGAAATTAGTCTCAAATCAATGTGGTTTTTTATTTCAAAGGGAATTCGATGTCGTAGATGTATGTCCTCTTATTTCACTGCTAATCTGGGACGGTAAATAATGGTCTTTATCCGACAGATAGAACTATTTATTAAACCATTTGATTTATCTACATTTTTATATCATTTAGAAACCTTGGTTTGAAAAAACTCCACCAGAGCAATTGTCCAGATAATATATCTAATTAAAATGGGGAATAACAAAATCCAAGATAGGAAAACTGTCATGACAGGACAATCACAGTCTTGTTTTAATTAGTATTTCATTTAGCCTAATGTTTAAAGGAGTTTGTGAAAGATATTTACTGATCCAATGCCTTTAAAAATAAGGATAAAAGGAAATGGATTGTGGATAGTTAATCTCTTAATTTTTCATACTTTCCTAAGGAACTGACAGTCAGGTTAATGGAGGGTACTTTGTTGTTAAACATGAAGTGTTTAACCTTGTTAGATGCCCCTAGATGATAAAATGATTGATTGGATCATTAGGATACTATAAGTATGTTTTTTTTGGAAGGATTATCTACATCAAAAAGCACCATTCATTCTATGATGCATGATTGTTTTGACTTGGAACCATATCTCTAGCTGCATTTATAGAGTTTAGAGGTGATGGGTTGTAAGGATGAAATGGCCTTTGATTAAAATTCTACCTTTCACCTTGATAATTTCCCTGATATGGTGGTCTACTCTACTGATAGGATTATCCTTGAGCTTGATACTACTAGTTAGGACATTGATTCTTTTTTCTAAAAGGGTGGTCTAACCCATTGATTCTGCCTTTTCATGTTGACCAAATCATTACCAAAAGTTTAAAACAAGATCTTAATTTCTTGCAATTCCTGGGAAGAGCCTGCTTTTGAATCCTCATTTCTTGAGCAAGCCTGAGATGCTATGAAAGTAGGTATCTGGGTGAAAGGAGGAATATGTATAGACATATTGGGCTAAATATCAATGAATATAGGCATGGGTGGCCTTGGGGCTATCATACTAGCCTAAATTAAATAGTTCTCAGCCTTAACAACTATATCAAAAAGCTTGAGGTAGTGAGGTGCCTCAAATGGATTGGATCATGAAAGATACATTTCTATTCAAACTCTTAAAGAATTATAGGAAATAAATGTCTGTTGAAGGCCTTAGAAAAATAGGAATCCTATTCCATGTCTTAAGAAATCTGTTATTGAAAATTGTCATCTATTCCTGAGGGGCTCTTTTGATTGCAGTGAGTTTCTCTACAAAGGAAAAATGATCTAATTTGTCCTCAAATATGTTGAGAGAGTCTTCAAGTCTGTCCCATGAATCAATGGAACTAACTGTTAAAGTTCTAAACTATTATGGGGCTTTACCCTTAAAAGAGGTTGCTAACAACTTAGTAGCCACATCTTCCTTAGTGACATGGTGTATATTACAGATGGTAGACAAATATTTGACATGTTCACAGGATGTTGTATGTATTTAACCTATGAAATTAGGCAAACATTTTAGTGCTTCTAGAGGTACATCTTGATTTTGAGAAAAATTCAATGGGATCCCTTGATTAAAGGGTACAAAATGCATATTGTCTTTCCATTCTAGGAACTGTGACTTGTTGGATAGCAATAGTATGGGTTGCACTTGAACTATTTAGTGAAGTCAAATATACTAGTAACTCTTTGCTTAAAGACCTCCCTCTCCTTCTTTAATGGAAAAGAAAGGGTCTCTCCTCTAAAAAAGGGGGTGTATACTATACTCTCCTTGTAGTGGATGTCCTTTGAGATGATCTCCCTTTTCTTCTTGTTGGAGGTAGCCGCAAAAACTCAGATGGATTTGAACTTCTTGTTTCTATCCTTCTCATAAACTTTAATAGGACTAGATATTCTTTCTCTTAACACTAATGGAGTTGCCATATATGCCTTAAAGAGAACCACTCTAGGTCAGTACTATGTAATCAACATATCACGGATAACATAGGCTTTTTTTAAAAGATAACCTTCTTTTGTTGTCCTACCGGGTGTGCCAAAACTATTATACACCAAATTTTTACCCTATTAAACTTGTAAGTCTAATGATCTAGTATAACAAGGGAATCACTTCAAGGTTGTGGGACCTTTTCTAACAGAAGCAAAACCTCTAGATTCCAGGTCTGTTCCTCTTGGATAATCACCTAACTTTGCTCTTTAAACTTGAAAAGTAAACTTGGGAGGAAAAGGGATAGAAGGAGAACTGAAAGAATGAAAATAATACTTAACCTACTAGGTGATACATGAAAACAGACATGAATCATAACACAATGAATAAGAATTAGCATGAAATATATGAATCAAAACAGGCATAACTTCCTAAATAGGCTTGCAAAAAGTGTTTCAAAGAGAGGTCTAAAATGAAAAGAGGCTATTTAGGGGAAAATAATATTTCACAAACAATAGCTTTTTCAAGGAATAGACAGACTATGACCAGACATTAAACGTCCACTCCAAAAAATAGGCACATAAATGAGACAAAATGATAAGAGATGAACAAAATCTACAAGATCATCTAAATCAATCATCCACAATAGTGCACACTAATGCATAAAGAAAGAGGGCTTAAGTACTCCATAATTTCTCTAATATTAATCTCCATCTTGGCCTTTCAAGAAAAGTGCCCACCGTCAGATCTCTCAAACTTACTTTACCTTTAACTTAACTTTAGCAATGACTTCAGATCCAACTTGGACACATGTCATCTTGGCACATTGCTTTAAAAATTAAAAACTAGCATCTTCGCCATCGAGGGAAAGTGTCAGCCATAAGATCTTCTTTAAGTTATGATATCTTTACTACTTTTAAACCTGGGACCCATCATGTCAGCAGTGCTAGATGTCACCCTGGTGAAAAGCCTTAATAATTAGATCTTAATCCTCTTTGTATTAAGGTAATATTTCATCCACACGATTAGATATGAATTGATTTATCTTTAACTTCCCTCAGACCTCGTATAAAGGTGGCCTCACTATCTACGTGACACAACAGTGTGATGCCTCAAAGATTAAATATCTTCATCTTGTCCATCAAGGGAAATCACTGACCATCAAGGGAAAGCACTAGTTGTTTGATCAATAGAGATTCACTTGATCCTTACCTCATTTCATCTCTCTTCAACCTGTTCCTGCAATGGCCACATGGTACAATAGTGCAATACATTGAAGAATCTTTAGTGTTGACCTTGGGCGATTAATGCATTGTGATGACCATTGGATTTGATTCCTTCTACAATCTGACAATACATTCCACAAAGGAACTAGCCCACTACAGATACATATCAATAGAGCATGATTTCTTAATGAATAAAAACCTTCATCTCAGCAATTTAAGGCATCTCAAAAACCATCTAATGAAAAGGAATGTTGTCGCCTGGGGGTAAATAAATTATTTTGGGGCTTAAGAAAATAAACCTTAGGAAAAGCTAAATCCCCTTAGGAAAAAGAACGTTTCCCCACTAGTGGATGACTTAAAGGATGTGGAGAAAAGGAACTAAGTGGTATGAAAAAGGTGACAAGTAATTAGAACAACCACTAAAGACTTAGGGTTTTAAGATATTTTCATAGGGGTTTCAAGATATGAAGGGTTAAAACAAGACCTAGAAATATGCAGAGAATGAGATAAAGACCAGGAACCATAATAGAAAGCATACAAGCTAGGCTCTACCTTTATGGGAGCCTCATTTACTCAACTTATAGCCAAATTTGGACAAGATGGGAAATTTGGGTAACAACTATTATTCAAAAATAAAGTACAATAGATCTGCAACATGTTGTCTTACATTCCAAGCATACCAACCTGATTACAAATATAAATACCTACCAATATCCTAGATACAAGATACAATAAGATAATATTATGAGACTTATCCCATTAGGAATAATTTCATAGGCTTATAAAGCCTTCAAAAATAACAAGTTGGCCTAGAAAAAGGTTAAATTTTTGAAGAATAGGAAAGTGTATTATATTACAGGTTATCACCTAAAATAATATTAATCTCCCTCAAATAAAAGAAACATGTACCATGATCCTTGAATCAGGTCGGCCATGAATGTAACAACAATGAGAAATGAGTCATTAAGCTTTGTCATTCTTTAAATCCTTTTCGAGATCCAAAAAATATAAATTAAGCACGAAACATGAAGAATAATTGAGTTCCACTAATAATTTGTAAGATCTCATACACAATTCAACTAAAAGAGATGCAAGCCTAAAAGAAAGTTCAAAATAAAGCCAAGAAGACGTCGTAGGTTTCATGAATACAAAAGATCCAAACCGAAGGAATGATAAAAGAAACTCAACAACAAACAAACTGGAAAAAAAACTATTTTTTGATTGATGCAAGATTTATCAGATCCTCAGATGCTCCTCCATCAGACACCTAGAGTTATTAAAAAATGAGCCTCTCAAATTATTGGGGCTAAAGGAAAACCAAGATGACTAACCTCTGCCTAGGAAATCCATGAAGAATCTTCAACTGGTCTATCTCTCCACTTCACAAGATATTCTCTCTACTAATTACCTCTAGTACTTCTACTAACTCTTCTATCCTAAATCCTCTCTTTGTCCTCCATTTTATTCTTACAATGATGTTGCTCAACAATTGATTCATCTTTCTCACAATAGTCTAACTCATGATGTTCATAAATATCTGACACAATGAATACAAGAGATATATCCATGTCCTCTGGTAATTCCACTTCACATTCATTTCCTAAATCAAATCTCCTTAACATTTTACATAGTCCAAAATTCCTCATCTTTAGCTTGTTATCCATTCCAGCTAGAAATCTCCCCTTCTTCAAATAAAATATCACTTCATCGCCTACTGAAAATTCCTTATGTCTCCTCTTCACATCAGCTTTATCCTTATAACTTTGACTCCTATATTTTAAATGTTGTCTAACAAGTTATCCAAACTTATGTTCACTACCTTTTTTTGTCCATCAAGTTGTGGATGCTATGTAGAAGTAAAATTCAACTCAATATTCATATTGTTCCAAAATGTCCTCCAAAACTAACCAACAAACTTACTATCTCTGTCTGAAACTATACCCTTTAGTAATCCATGCAACCTCAAAATTTCTCTAAATAAAAATCATCTAGATGTGCTACATTTTTATTCTTCTTACTAGGTATGAAGTGAGTCATTGAAAAAAAATATCTACCACCACAAATATTACCTCTTTGTGTTCTCAGTAATCCAATTATAAAATCCATGCTAATATCTTCCCAAGGTTTAGATGACATTGTCAAATATTTATACAATCAAGTATTCTGACTACTCCTTTTAGCAACTTGACAAATTTAAAATTTTGAACAAACTTCCTTATATCATTATGAATCTACAGTCAAAAGTAACACTCACTCACCCAATCTACTATCCTTTTAATACCAAAGTGTCTAGGTATTCCTCCACAATGTTTCTCCTTAACCAAATTATCCCTTACTAAACTTCTAGTTATACACAACTAAATTCCTCTAGATAATATGCCTTCCTAAACATGAAATAATTCAACCACTTGTTTTTGTATACTACAATAGGTGCTCTAAAAGATTTCCAAGGTTTTGCAAAATTAGGGCCATCCTCATACAAAGTCTTCAATTAATCAAATCCCAACATCTCAACTCTCATCTCTATCAACAAATTCCTTCTTCTACTCAAAACATCAACAACTTTGTTTGACTTCCCACACCTATATTTTAACACAAATGTGTAACTTTGTAAGAATTTAACCTATCTCATATGGATACAATTCAACTTACTCTGACTATTAAAATATTGTAATTCTTGAGGATTAGTATACAAAACAAATTTTTTAGGCAACAAATGATGTCTCCATTTCTTCAAAGCTTGAACTATGGCATATAATTCCTTATCATATAAAAAATATCTTCTCTTTGCATCATTCAAATTCTCACTGAAATAATAAATAGGTCTACCTTATTAAGATAACATTACTCCAATTGCATTTCTACTTGCATCATTTTCCACTTGAAATACCTTATTGCAATCTGGTAAGGCTAACACAGGTTGTTCAATCACCTTTTATTTCAACAATTCAAAACTCCTATTTGCTCCATGTGTCCACTTAAATTATTTTCTGTCACCTCTCATTGTTACACTCATTGGATTACAAACTGAACTCAAATTCCCATTAAACTTCCTATAAAAAATAGCCAACCTATGAAATGATCTTACCTCTCCAACACTATCAGGTGTAGGCCAATCAAAAATATATCTAACCTTGTCAGGATCCATTTTCAAACCATCAACAGATATCACAAAACCCAAGTACACCATATCTTCTCTCTTGAAAGAACATTTCTTTATTTATCAATAACTTTTCTTCTCTTAACGTCCATAATGCTTGTGTCAAAGGCAAAAAATGATCCTCTTTAGACTTTATAAAAATTAGAATTTCATCAATCTAAACAATCACTAACATACCCAACAATTTATTCAACATGATTCATTCATCAGTCTTATAAAAGTACTCAGTGCATTACTCAATCCAAAAATCTTCACTAACCATTCATACAATCCTTCATTTTTCTTGAACGTTGTCTTCCATTAATCACCTTCTCTGATTCCCATCTGATGATAACCACTCTTCAAATAAATCTTTATAAAATACTTTTCTCCTCTTTAGAAATCCATTAATGGCATCCATCCTAGGCAATGTAAACATACTTCATTGACATTCTATTTATAGCTTTGGAATCAATACACATTCTCCATCTCTATACTTATTAGGTGCTAAAACTGCTAGTACTACACAAGGACTTAAAATTTCTATGATCTAACCTTTCCTCAACAATTCTTTTACTTGTCTATTCAATTATTCATTCTCTAAAAGTGTCATTCAGTTGGATGCTTTATTAGGCAAACTAGCTCCAGGGACTAGGTCCATACAATGACTAATACTCCTCATAGGCAGTAATCCATTAGGCACATTATCTAAGATTATGTCTTCATATTCATTCATAAAAATTTTCACTTCCATATAATGTTCTCCTTCAGATTCCAAATCAGATTTATTAGGAATAAAAACATAACACATACTATAATTTTTCAAACCATCCAATAATTTACTTCCTTCAACCAAAAAAATTTAGACACTACTACAATTATCATTCTTAGGAGTCTTCACCAAGGGTAACGATACTTTTTTCCTCCCTTTAGAAATAATAGTATACTTATTATTTCTTCCATCATGTAAAGCTTGTCTATCATAATTCTATGGTCTACCCAAAAAAAATAACAAACATCCATAGGCATAATATCAAAAAGAATTGCATCATGATAAGATCCTATCTTCAATTTGATCAAACATTATTTACTTACTATTATGTTGTGATCATCCTTTATCTATGAAATTTGATAAGGTTTTAGGTGCTTCAATGTTTGAAACTTCAACTTGTTGAACAACTCCTCAAAACAAAATTATCTGAACGACCACTATCAATGATTACTTTGCAACATTTTCCTTCAACTTTGCATCTTGTTTTGAATAAATTTCTTCTCAGCAATAGATCTTGATCTGTCTCTTTATGATATAGGAATCTACTTTCAATTAGGGATTCTCCATCTTTAGGATGATTTGAAGGTTCACTATTCTCTTCTTTTACAAAATTGTTTTTTCCGATGTTCTACGTCTTCCTCTTTGAATTTCCTTGAGTACATTCAAAAGCTCAATTTCCTTCATCACCACACTTAAATAAAGTTACTATAAAAATTATTTTATCATCTCTCTTCTATCTACTAGATCCATCTCCTCCAAATATATACCTCTCCGGGATCTTCCACCATTTCCTCCTTATCTTTGTTCACCTCTCTTGTTTAATTACTCCTAAGCTTATAGGGCATATTGACAAGCTTCCTCACACTTTATAATTTAACCAAACTAATATCATCTTGAATATATGTCCTTAAATCACTTAGGTATCTTTCAAACCTCTCAAGATAATCATTTTATGTCAAAATTTAATATCCAACCTAAAGAATTCTTCATCATATCCTTTCACACTAACGTCTATTTACTTAAAATTATGCAACTTCCTAGACAAACTTACTTGATAATCAGCAGGTAAGAACAAAGCCTTCAATTTGTTCACCATTTTATCCCATGATCTATTTTTTACTTTGCACCTTCTTCATCTATCAATCTACAAATATTCCCACATTAAAGATGCATGTCCTCTCAAAATTTTGAAACCATATTTCACCTTCTTATCTTCATCGATACCTTCATAATCAAAGTAATTTCTTCATCTCTATGATCCAATCAAGTAATTCATCATAATTCAAGTTACCATGATAATTACATGGTTTGAAATGTGGTATTGCATTAACTCTCATTAGGGATTTTATTTATCTATCATCCCATTATTAGAGTTCAATTTTAGGGTTCTCTTCACCTCCTTCTACTAACTTTTCATTTGTTTCTTCCTTTTCATCACTGAAAATTTTATCATGTCAACCTCTTCTTTGAACCATTTCAATAGCATCTAATCTAGCATGAATCTTTCACAACATATTGAACACAATTGGATCTGCATCTTTCCTTCCACCTCTATCATTTCCCTTTTTAACCATCATCACACAAGTCTTCCATAACTTTGGGTCAGATTCTCATTCTTCCACTGCATAACAAATCAACTCAAGAATTCACAAGCATGAGAAAAAGGATAGAATAGGAGGAGCAAGTCATGACTCTAATAACATTTGGTGTAGCCAAGGATAGAGGAATATCAAATAATTCAGTCCAATCCTTGTACAAAGAGTCACACAATGGAAACAACCTAGATTATAGATAGATATGCCAGATCAACTTTAGTATTATTATATAGAAATTAAGTACAATGGATCTGCAACATGTAGTCTTACATAGTAGGAATAGAGGCCTGATGATGTAGGAGCATCCTGGGTGTAAGGGCAATCTTGCATCACCCAAAAATATTTATGTTTTCTTTTCAATAAGGGCTACCTTGTGCAGAGCTGCTATTTATGGAAACTTGCTATTTTTAGTAAGTT
>MU216774.1:57845-75411 GCA_018584345.1 Thuja plicata | reverse complement strand
TATTTATGGAAACTTGCTATTTTTAGTAAGTTGGCCATACGATCTCGGAATGTTCTGATTTTTCATGTGGAGGTTCATCTCAGTCATATCAGCTTGCTAGTAAAGTTTCATGGCTAGATCAGGTCTAATTTTGAAGATATTGAAAATTTTCGGTATTGAAAACAGGGTACAGAAACTTCGAGCTCAGTTTTGAAGGCTTTAGAGGCCCCGGATGAGGTCGAAACTTGGGCTCGATGATGCTTGCATATTGAATTGTTGTAGAGCGCTTCGTGGCATTTCTGAAATGGGGTTATAATAGTCATTCGGGTCAACTGGTGATGACTTATGGTCTCCGGAAGTTGGGCCATCTGGAATAGAAGAAAATAATTTTCCTTCAAAATTTTTGGGTTTCAAAAGTTATTTTGAGCCAACTTTGATGTACTAAGTTGAAAAATAAAATAATTCTAAGTTTGGTCAGCCCTAAGGGCTAAATTTCTGGAGCCTTCTCGGGCGGTGGAAATTGCCTATATAAAGAAGGCCCGTAGTGTTGTCTTAGGCAGTTTGGGATAGTTCTGGGTAGATCGGAGTAATAATTTGAGGCTTTTTCCTACAGAATATTGTAAGTGAAATGCCGATGTGGCTTTGCATATTGTAATTCTGAAAGTTTGTAATTCCACATTTGTGGAGATAATAAGAAGCCCATTTTTTTCTGTTCTTGCAAATTGTTGTTGTTTCTCTGTTTCTGTTATGTGTTTGTGGCATTAAGGGGAGCACCCTTCATCACCTGATTATAGATATAAATCCCTACAAATATCCTAGATACAAACCATAACAAGATAATATTATCAAAGTTTCTCCATTTGGAACAATTCCATAATCTTATGAAGCATTCACAAACATGTCGACCTAGAAAAGTTTCAATTTTCCAAGAATAGGAAAATGTATTACATCCTAGGTCATAACCTATAATCATAATAATATCCCTCAAATAAAATGTATTACATTCAAGTAGATTGGCCACAGAATTAACATCGTCGAGAAATGATTTTCTAAGCTTTGCCATTTGGGAAATGCTTTGCAAGATCGAAAAAACACAATCTTGTCGTAAAACATGAAGAACAATCAAGTTATTTCAATAAAATGAAAGATATCATATATGACATAACCAAAAGAGATGCAAACCTAGAATAAGGTTCAACACAAAGCCAGGAACATGCTAGAGGTTTTGCAACTGCAAAAGATCCAAACTAGAGAAATGCTAAAAGAAACTCAACAAAAGACAGACTAGAAAACAATCTATTTTGTGGTTGATGTAATATTTCTAAATCCCAAGACAATTATAAAGAATAGGTATATCAAGCCATCCTAATGAAGAAAAATAAAAAAGGATACCTAATTTTAGCAAGAGTATATCCTTCAACAATAATATATGTTTGTTTACCAATGTGAAAAGTGAAAAACCCTTGTGAGCAAAAGGAAAAAATATAATCATGAAAGGATGTTTGCAAGTGGAAAGACAAACTTGAAAGGAAGAGATATTTGGTGCAATACGTATACCTCTATGCATATTTCTTGAACAAAGACAACATCTTAAACACAAAGAGGGGAGGAGAGAAAGAATACACTGATTTAACCCCCTCACAAGTAGGTGAAAAAGGAATTCTTGATGAAGTTTAACACACTTTTTAAGTTGTCAACTAAGGGAAATTGTTTAAAATGAACACCATTTTTATCAATAAGAAAAAGGCCATGATACCTAGTACAAACCTCTTGCCTAAGAGTGAATCCTAAATCAGAATTACCAATCCCTATATGAAAAGAAATGTTACAAAGTTAAACAAAGACCACTGTATTGAGCAAAAGTAGATCCATATATAAAAGGGACTCGGAAAGAATGAGACCTTGACCCCTAAGTATAAGGGTAAAAGGAAAGGTAATCCATTATAAAACATAAGTAAAGAATCCAACATAAATAGACACACACTCCCAAGAAAGCATAAGGTTGTAAGAGAGTGTTCTTTGCATAAATCCACAAATACAGGCTAGAAAGGACATCACATTATAAGGGATACCAAAGAAGAAAATATATAATAAATTGCCTTTGAAAATTAAATTGAAAGGATATGCAAAGAGAAAATAAGAACATGACATCATCTTAGTGGTAACATTTACAATAAGAGATATTCACTCCTAAGAAAGAAAAATATTGTAAAATGAAGACAAGCATTTCCCATGTAGAGAAAGGTCTCTAACAAAAATTCCATGCATAGAATGATGTCAGTATAATAAATGAAACCAACAAAGACATTATGAATATTTGATAAAAGAGAGAGATAGACATTTCCCCCGAAGGGAGAGACGAAAAGGGAAAAGAACAACGAGGTTTGTAAGCTCCCAAGGTTTCATGATATGGAACAACAAAATAGGGTCAACAAATACTAGGGTATGTTTGCTATGACAAGAAAGAGTATAAGATCCATAGTTAATGTAAGAAGATATCTATCTACCAAATCTTGAACAAATTGCCTAAATTCTACATAGTCAAAAATAGAATATCTATTACTATGGTGAAAAATACTATGATAATTACCAATAGTAGATCTTTGATTTGTTGGGAAGTGTCTAAAAGGAAGGAAAAATTTCTATCATACTTAATTTTGCAAAAGATTATTTTTTTCAGATCCAAACAATCATAAAAATGAGGTGTAACAACAAATGGTGTGGGTCAAAGAAATATTTAAAAATAAGGGTTTGGTTTGGAGGACAAATGATCCAAAGAGGTGGGTAAGGAGTTAACTTGTATAAAATTGAGATCACTTCTAGTGACTTGTGTAGGAGGGTTAATAGGAAATTTTATACCTTTCTCCTTAAGACCCACACCTTGTCCACTTTATCCTTTCTGAGTGGTGATGTCATACCCTACATTGTAATTTATGTTTAATGTAGAGGGAGAGCGATATTCATCTTGGGGTTTATGAAAGTGCATGTTGTAAGGATAAATAGGACAAAAAGTAAGATTCTCATTAGGGAGATTAGGATTCCTATCACTATTTAGAATAGTTTTCGGTGGCGAACAAGAATACTATTTGTCAGAATCATAATTTCTTCTCAATGTCATTCTAAGGGAGAAATCATCATGGAAATTCCTAATATCAGGATTATGCATGATATATTGCAAAGAAGTGCAAATGTTAACCTCCCTAGGAATATCCAACATAGTAGGTTGAGGAAAAGGAGATCTAGGTGGCAGAGGAATGGGAGAATTATAAGCTCAAGTACTAGGAAGAAGATTGGGTTGGTTTGTATTAAGTTCATCCTTATATTTAACTTGCTTGATAAAAAAATTTTTGAGATCTATATATTCCATACATTTTGTTAAAATTTAATGGGAACAACACGTAAAATATTGATAAAAATATTAACATACATCTTATAAGGAAGGAGAATATTTTAAATCCTCATCATAGCATATGCTAAAACACCATGAAGGAATGAAAACATGATCAATTTTAAAAAAATTCCAATTCACTCTATGTGATTGATAATGACAAGTAACGAGAAAACTAAGAACATAAGTGATCACACACCAATCTATTTTAGGAAGCTCCATGAAGGCCAATTAGATAAAAGAGGTCTAACACCAAAAATTAGAAGCCTATAAGAAATGTTGAGTTCACCAAAATGTACAATGGAAAATGGGTATTAGATAATAGGGTTTATTATCTCCCCAAATTTCATAATGAACATTAGAATACGAATACCCCTGAATTCAAATATGATCAACACCATAAAATGGATCAAGTGATGTCAATATCGAATTTGGGTCAAAAATGACTTCTATTCTTTTTGTTTCTTTAAATTGGGAAAGAAGATGAATTAAAGATACCAAAATCTGGAAATGATAAAGAGAAAAAAATGAATATGAGATAATTGTAGCTTGGAAGAATGGAGAAGATGTAGTTCTATTTCTATTTTACTAAATGTAGGGATACCATAAATACTTATACTTCTAGATCTAAGCTCTATAATTTGTCAGATACATTTTCTTAAAGTTTGAACCCATTTCTAAGGGAGAAGAATTCTCAAAACAATCTATACCTGATGAATGTGTTCCAAATCCTGTAGGGACCTTTGTAAGGATCTACAAAGTCTAAATTTTTAAATACAACTTATTGACTTGTACCTACACAAAAAAAATGGGAGATAAGTTTTAATAGAGGGGTTTTCCTTAGTAAAACCACTATCTAGGAATCAACCTAGAAATATGAAAATGTAAAGCATGAAAACATAGAACAATCCTGAGATCTGATAAATGAAGAAAGACATACCTTTAAAATGTGGATGCCACTTTTAATGTGATCAAATATTATTATGAAATATATTTTGAATCAACTTTAAAACCAAAAGGAAATCATAGAAATGCAAGACTTTGTATTATAGATGTTGCCACTTTCCAATGTTGGAATGGAAGGAAGAAAGAGAAAAAGATATAAACATTATTAGATGTAATGGATCCTCCTTGATGAAAACTCCTTTACTTTAGCTCAAGTTGAGAAGAATATAGATCCATGAAGAAAAATCACCTTGGATTCTTGATATGTAGGGATGATAAGACTTTTATATATGATTATCTTTACTTTCTCAATTTCTTACACAAGACTTAAATATATTGCTTGAATGCTTTAGATTTCCTATAGATTTGAATGTGTGAAGATGGATCCCAAAATGGTGAGGAGTAGAGGGATTTATAGTTTCTACATTTTAGGTTTTTAATCTTACGTAGGCTGACCATAGATATTAATATCTCATTCATCCTCAAAATAAGGCCCCATCCTTAATTTTGGGTCACTTCTTGGGGGTTCACAACACCTAGAATGTTGTGCACCTAGATGCATAAAATTTTAAACATTATGCACCATCCAATTAGGGATAATATTTATTTTTTTGGGCTCCAAGGAATGTGTATATGTGGGGATTTAAATCATTGTTGCTTTTGGGGCTCACAAAGGTAAAAAAATGTCACTAATAACTATAGGGCAAAGGTGATGAAATACATTAAGTGATTAGAGGAAACTTTGAGGAGCACACCTAGAAATAAGGGATAACCTTGATTTTAAAAAAGGTAGAGGGAAAAGAGAGAGGAAAGAGGACACAAATTTTAATTTAAGTGTTCACATAAGGTCCTATACTAAAGTGAGTACAATACGGTCCATAAAAATAACACTAATCAAGTGCTGACTTTATAGGATGGTACCATAACCGTGTATGGTTCCCTTAGCTTTCTGTAGAAAGAAACTTAATGGTTGGATCCCTTATATTTTTAGGATCAAATTCATGTATCTACATCTCATTTTATATTTTTGTATAATGTTGTTTGGATCACTTTTTAATTTAAGCTTAAAATAAACTTTGCATTAGATCTTGTTGAGGATGAACTTGTCTCCTCATTAGCAACTAATGACAATGGTCTGGTATTATTCTGGGAGGTTTGTGGGCATGGTCTAGAATCTCATGTGGTGGCTTGAATGTGACATCATTATTATTTCTTACTTTGTGAGTTCTCTTAGAAACCTTGGAAGTATGTTTGAGTCTAATTCTTATGCATGATTTTGTGAAGATCATGATTTATGTCTGCTATGTTTTTATCTTGCTTATGCATTATGATTATGATTGTACTGATATTATTGATCATGTAACTTTATTTTAAAATAAATATTGTTCATATTTGACCCTAAGTTCATCGGGTTCCTTGGCAGGGCATTATAGTGGTGGTGAACCATGACCATTGGAATAGAGAGGTAATATGATGACCTATGAGAAAGCCAATGTTGTTTATTTAGCTTGATGGAAGGCTAACATATTGTGTGGTCATTAATGTATTATAATATAATATTCATTTATTTACTTGGGTGATGCATGAGTGGTTTTCTATTTACATATCCAATTGTGTAGTTGTGTGAATGTTATGTGGAAGTCATAAGGTGATCAATGTTTGTGATATATTGATGCATTCATTGTTGAATTTAAGTATATGTTTTGCATGAGAGTGGTGTTTTTTATATCTTTAATTGCATTTAATAACTCATATGAATCCTCAAACATAACCTCTTATGTCATAAAACTAGTCATTAGAACCATTTTAGGTGAATTAAAATAGATAATTTAACATTGGCACATTTATTTATTAACCATGACTTTGAATATGTAGATAAGGTGGTGTGGAAGGAAGAAAGGTGATGGAGGAAATATAAAAGCATGTTGGAGATTCTAGAAGGTGTGAATGAGTGGGGGTTCTCACACATTTGTAAGAAAAGTAGTAGAGCTGAAGGAGGAAAGATAACTTCCAAAGAGTTAGTTTAGAAAATATAGAGAAGTGGGAATTTTTGGTGGATATATAAGGAAAAAACTAGAGATGAAATTGAAGGAGAACATGAGTGTGATTATGCTTGATTCGTGTTTGGATAATGGAGAGTTTTGAGAAGATAGAGGAGAGGAATAAATATTTGTAGTGGATCTAAAATAAGAATGGGTTATGTGATGAACTATAACTGATTGAATGTTTGAATTTGTTAAGTTAATGATCACCGAGATGTAAAAAATGAATTCAAGAAATTAAATTAGTTAATGTATTGTATTTTCATTGATGTAAACTAGATATAATCTGATTGGTCATATTCATATTGTCAAAGACTTCAAAAAACCAAAGGAATAATGGTTACATTATCAGTAATGTATAAAAGTTTAGTATACACCAAGTGACAATGGATAGTGCACATTGACGGATAGAGAACCCTGAAAATAGTCATAGTGTAAAATGAGAAAGATACCCAAGCCATCATTATCAACAAGAACCATAGTGACACCTAAGAAGAAATGAAAGTCACAGTATTTCCTGACAAATAGAAAACCCCGATGGTTAGACAACCCTGTTGGATAGACAGAGATGCCCAAGGACAACTAAAGTCAAGACCGAGCAAAAAAGAAGTTAAACAATGACCAGAGCTGAATTTTAAAAATGAGAAAAGACTTAGGTGGAAGGAGATAAATATAGAGTTAACTGGTTGATTATAGTGTTTTTATTGACAAGTTAAAAGGTACAGATAAGATAGATTTTTAAAGCTATTTTTACTTCAATTGTCAAGAAGATATCTACAAGATAAAACTAAAGAAATCTTTAAAGTAATAATGACAATATTTCTAGATCACATCAAGCACAAGAAAGAAAAGAACCTAGAAATGGTGAAATCATGTCTATAAAAGAGACAAGCTAATTCATTTTGAATTGGTGGGTGAATAAAGAAGAAGATGCTGAAAAGAATACTGGTGAAAGAAAAGACTTCATATAGTCCTGATCAATCAAGCTAAAGAACAAAGCTAATATATTTGTAGACATCAAGCAATAGAGAAACAATCTCATCGAGAAGAAAGAAGTAGAGCAAAGGAAATGAAGGGAAACATTGATCAGAAAGGTATTATGAGCTTACAATAAATATGAAAATGTGCAAAGTCTAGTTGTAAGTATGAACAAATCATTTATTGTTTCAGTTTAACCATTGGATCAGAAAGTCTCTTAACCAAGTAGGATTTAACTATCCTTTCATTATTGAGATACATCCCAAGGAGTATAGAAAGTTTGGTCATGAAGATAACATAGAGAGATGCCAAATATCAACTGACAAACTATTCTATTTAAATCCTCTAACAAGGTCCCACTTAACAGTGTTTTTGTAACCTTTAACAGGCTTGGCTCTTCACCAAGATCACTTCAGAAGAGTCAAAAATTTTGGTTACCCGTCCCAATTGGTTTTTCCCTTAACATGGTTTCCATGTTAAAAATCCATGTGTCAAATGTGTATATGGTTCATTGAATTTATGTTTTTCTTTAAACATTAATAAAACATGATTGATCGGTAAACACTAATTTATTTATTGTATTTAGATAAATACTAAGATTGCTATTCAGGAAAGGTTAATAATAAGGACAAATGTAGTGAACTCAGAGTAGTATTTATTTGATAATATTTTTTAAAGGCATACATCTTGTAGAACTAAATATAACTAGAGGTTTATATTTGAGATATAAAGTTTTGGCTGGTTTATTGGATTAATTTTTGAGGCCACTGATTCACCCTGCTGATGCAAAGAACACTGTAGGAAGACCTTAATGGGCGCTAGCTCTTTGATACCTCTTCAAACTTCAAAATTGGTCAATATAACTCCACTCAATTCTTCTTAGGATGTATCCTAACTTTTCCAAGGGGTCAATAGGCTTCCCTTGTTCTCTCTTGGTTCTCCAAATCATGCTATGGAACAAAGCAATTTTTCCTTTAGGGACACTTTTCCTAAACCACACAATAAGGTGTAAAACTTCACCAGTGGATTCAAAAGTCTATCTTAAGAGATTGAATACCCTTGATAGACCCTAGGGACCAAGAATCCACCATTATTTTTGGTATTTAAGACCCAAAGTTAGTCGAACCCCAAATAGCGTAGGATTCCTTGTAGCCCTAACCAGTGGGTTTTTGGGACTTACTCTTTGTGATAGTGGGATCTAAAGGATATGATTGGGTTTATAGAGACCATTTATGGAGTTTTTGAACCTCCAAAAGAATCAATACCCCACTCCAATCCTGCACCCCTAAGCTCTCATAAAACACATAGGCCTAATTAGCTAGTTTAGGCTTGGTTTGTTAGGCAAGTGATAGAAGGTGGGTTCATGAATTAAATGAAAAGATTTGGATGGATTCCCCTACCCAAAATTAGTCTATAAACACCTTTTTTTTGATCCCCCAACTCATATATTACACATGCGTGTGACTGTGCTAACAGACTAGGCTAATTACATAGGGATAATTAGCCTAAGGCTTGATCTTAAAAATAGGACTAAGAGTGAGAGCCTGAGCTTCTAGATTCCTAAATACCATGATCCTAAATCTCTTGTTAGGATCACATCTTTGAGACTAGTCTAGTAGAGCCTTGGTTTCTCAGATAGCAAAAGTGTAAAATCAATAAATTTTCACTAACTTAACAAAAACACCTCAAATCAATTGGAAAGGTTAGAAGACTCAAGGAATTACAAAATTCTACAAATTTATTTGCCAAATGAATCTGTACCAGGCCATACCATGAAAAGATGACTCAAAACACTCTTCTATTTCCTTGTAAAAACATAAAAATTTGTGCACACAATGATTTGAAATTCATGGAAGGCATGCTTTAATCTAATATAATAACATCCTCCAAGAATTTAAGAAGCTTTAGAATATGGGAGAGGTCAGTTACAAAGGATTTTTCATATACTGAGCAACATTTTGCAAAAGTTTCTCATACAACATTTTGCAAAAAGACAACTTTTTGGCAATAAGTGATAGAGTTGCTAATTTGAGTAAAAGCCAACCTTTTCAACCTCCCAAGGTGTGGGAGAGGTCCAACACATGACTAGGACCTAACCTAAGGACTTTAAAACATAAATTCTAACTAGAGACACAAAACAACAACTAACAAGGTCTAACCATGGTTTCAGGAACCTAGGTTTATAACTCACCTTAGGCCCTTCACCTTACATCAAAGACCCAAACAAAAAAACACACACAAGGGTGGTCTCATGGATGCAAATTTTTATAAAAAAAAGAAAGAAAAATTAGGAGCTTCGGGAGGTTCCCTACACCATACTCCTTATGACAAAAAGAACTCAAGTCTCTTGAGTTGTGAATTCTTCAAGTGGATAACCTATCTTCAGAATGTCTTCAGGGTTCATCCAAGAAACATATTCAACTGGTTGGTGTTTCCATTTCACCAAGTACTCATAGTAAGTGCCTCTCCTGGTTTTCTTATTCACTCTCTTCTCTAGCATGCTTTCATTCTCATGAGGTGTTTCTTGTGGCATATCTTGAAGTGGATGGAGTGTACGAGGTTCTAGAGTAATTGAAATATTAGTAGCACTATCTTCTCCTTTATAATCATAGATGTCTGCAATATTGAAGATGGGTAATAAGCCAATGTGAGATGGTACCTAAATTATATAGGCATTTTTGCCACACTTAAAAATATTGAAAGGGCCAATCTTTTTCATCATGATCTTTGTGTATTTCTCTTTAGGTAGTCTCTCCTTCTTTAGGTGGATCGTCACTAAGTCTCCCACCTTGAATTTTAGATCTCTCCTCTTCTTGTCAGCATAGGATTTATATTTCTTAGTGGTATGCTTCAATTTGGTTTGCACCTAATCATGTATATGCTTCATCACCTTAGAAAAGTCTTTAGTTAGTGCACTTATTTTATCCATTTCTTTGATATCCCTGAGTTCCAATACTTCTCTAGGGTGAGTGCCATAGAAAATATGGAATGGAGTTAAACTAGTGCTCTGATTGACTGAATCATTGAATGAGAACTTTGCTTGTGCTATAATGGTATCCCAAGTGGCTCCATGTTCCTCTATGAGGCATCTCAAAAGGTTTCCATGGGATCTATTAATGACTTCTATCTAACCATCAGACTATAGATGATATGCAGACGATAGAGAGACATTTCTTCCTAATTTTCTCCATAGTGTCCTCCAAAAGTGGCCTAAAAACTTAGGATCCCTGTCTGATATTATGGACAATGGGAGTCCATGGAGTCTTACAACCTCTCTGAAGAACAACCATACTATGTGAGATGAATCATGAGTTTTCCTACAAGGGATAAAGTGTGCCATTTTTGAAAATCTATCAACTACAACATAAATCCTATCAAATCTAGACTTGGTATTTGGAAGACCTAGGAAAAAGTCCATACTTAATAAATCCCATGGTTTGGCAAGGATGGGTAGAGTGTACAATATAACATTGGAGGCATTTCCTTTGGCTTGTTGGCAAACTAAACAACTCTACACAAAATTCCTAACATCTGTCTGCAATTTTGGCCAATGGTAAAATCTCCTAACCAACTCAAAGTTTTGTCCACCCCAAAGCGACCAGCTAGGCTTCCACAGTGCTTATATTTTATAATGTTCTCCCTCATAGATCCCTATGGGACACATAATGAAATCCCTTTGAAAAGAAGACCATCTTGCACAATAAACTCAGAGAAATTAGTATGGTATAGTTCTATCATCTCAATGCAAATTTGATAGGCTTCTTTAAAATCTTCATCTTGAATATACATATCCTTCAATGAATGGAACCCAACACCCTCTAATTGGATGGATTGAGTGATCAAATGTCTCCTACTGACAGCATCAATAATTTTGTTCACAACCCCTTTTTATGCTTGATGGAAAATGTATAAGATTGCAAGAACTCCATCCACTTAACATGTCTGTGATTTGGTTTCTCCTTCTTGTTTAGAAATCTAAGTGCATGGTTATCAATAAAAAAACAACAAAAACCTTGGAAAATAAATAATTCCTCCATTACCTAAGTGACAAAACCATTGCATACATCTTAAGATCCTAAGTGGAGTATTTTTATTTAGCTTCATTGAGCTTCTCACTGAAAAAGGTAACTGGCCTCTCTTCTTAGTTCAAGACTCCCCCAATGGATTTATTGCTTGCATCACACTCAACTATGAATACCATGTGAAATTCTGGTAGGACTAGGATAGGTTCCTCTACAATATTCTTCTTTAGCAACTCAAAGGACTCATTAGATTCAATAGTCCATGAAAATATGCATTTTCTTCCACCTTTAATAGTGTTAATAATGGGAGAACATATGCCACTAAAGTTTCTGATGAATTTCCTATAAAAGCTATATAATCCATGAAAAATCTTTACCTTTGATGGAGTAGTAGGAGGCGGCCAATTGAGGAGGGCTTCAACTTTGGTAAGATCCATCTTGAAACTATCTTTGGATATCACAAAGCCCAAGAAGACAAGTTATTCTTTAAGGAACACACACTTATCTATATTAATTTTCAACTTCTCCTTAGGGAGTTTCCTCATCACCATGTCCAAATGCTAGAGATGTTCTTTCCTTCTCCTACTAAAGATCAAAATTTCATCAAGGTATACAACATCAAAATTTGTTAAGAAAAGGTTTCAATACTTCATTCATCAATCTCATAAAGGTGCTTGGAGCATTGGAAAGGCCAAAAGGCATCACAAGACACTCATAAAGGCCTCTTGTAGTGTTAAATGTTGTCTTCCATTCATCTCCCTCTCTAATTCTTATTTGATGGTAGCCACTTTTGAGATCTATCTTGGAATAGTAACTTGGACCCCTCAAATAGTCCATCAAATCCTCTATTCTAGGCATAGGAAACCTATATCTAATTGTTATCCTATTGATAGTCCTAGAATCCATACATAACCACCATGTGCCTTCTTTCCTGGGTTCTAGGACTACTCGGACAACATAAGGACTCACACTCTTCCTAATGGGACCTTTTGACAACAACTCTCTAATCTATTTTGCTATCTCTTGATTCTATTTAGGGGTCATCTTATATGCTGCCTTATTGGGAAGAGTGGCCCCTGGTATGAAGCCTATATAGTGACTTAATTCCCTTTTAGGTAGAAAAGACTCTAGTGTGTTCTCAACAATGATACCTTTATACTGGTCTAACAGGGGCTTCACTTATTTGGGGCCTACATCCCTAGTGGGGACTTGGACTTTGGACTCCTTCAAAGGTGTCTTTTTGGGCCTTATTACTAGGGCATAACAAGGGGTATCCTTCTCCTTTAGTACTTTCATGAATTCCTTTTCTCATATGCGCAAGACATTTCTAGTAGCATGTTTTTATTTCTCACACTCAAGGAGTGGGTTCATTACATATTCAACACCATCCTTAGTTATAGTATAAACATTGGATTTTCCATCATGCCTATCATCTACATCATATTTCCCAAGCCTCCCTAATAATACATGGCATGCATCCATTTCTGTAATATCACATAGAACCCTGTTTGTATGCTCCCCTATCTTGAAATCTACCGAAACTTTCTCATTGATGATGGTTTTCTTTTATTTTGTCAACCTAGATGCCTTATAAGGGAAATAATGAGTAATTACAAGCAACTTTAATTTAGTGACTAACTCCCTAGATAAAATATTATTTGTATAGCCAGAATCAACTATAACCTTCCATACCTTATTGTTCACCTTGTAGCTTGTTCTAAATAATGACTTCCTCTAAGGTGGTTCTGCAGTAGTAGGTACTCTTAGGAGTGTCCTTTGCATCATTAAACATTCTCCTTGCTCTAGATTCACAGGTCTTGAAGTTTCATAATGATAGGAGGATACACTTTGGTTATCATCTTCTTAGGTGAGTTGAACTCGTCTATCTCCTCCTTGTCTGCTGGTGCCTTTCTTTTTAGGACATATGAAAGATTGGTGTCCAACTTGATTACAAGTGAAACACTTCCCTATGAAGACACTAGATCCTCTTCCACCAAATCTTCCCCTACTATTTGATCTCCTTCCTCTAATTTTTTTTTCTATTATTATGCTTGTTGGTTGTATTCCAGGTTTTGGTTTCTTTCTCTCGATTGGTCTGGTTTTCCCTCTCCAAGTTTTCTTGTTTTCAAGCCTAAATCCTATGAAAATTTTCAAAAGACTTGAAACCCTAGCTATTTATCAATGTTTAAATTTGAAGAAAAACCCTAAGGTGTTGTCCCCTTATATTTATCAGTTACCTTTTATGCCTCACTTAAGTCATGAGTTCTTTTCTAATCGTTTAGTCACATAACTTAAAGCAGAATATTCCTTTTTTCCCCTTACTTAGTGATTAGCCTGTGTTGCGTAGTCTCATGTAGTAATAGAATATACCCTTTTCTCTCCCAGACTTCATGATTTTCTTTATGTCACGTAATCACGGAATCATTTGAATAGAACAGTAATAGGTCAGTGGGCCCACAGATAGGTCGGGAGGTCACATGAAGGTTTTAGTGGTCAAGGGTTTATTAAGAGACATCATGATTACCTTTTGTTGCATAATCGCTAAATAAGTCTAGTATAAAGTATGATGCAAAGACTTTAGTCGCGCAGTCTCTAGAAAAGATGCCACTTAAGTTGAAGTCCATGAGACTATGCGACTAACCTTTAATGGTTTGGGATAAAGCACAGTCGGGTTGTCACTAGATAGCTCAGTTTTCAAATCAGATTAAGACATGTGTCAAGAGGCAAATGGATTTTAGAATGGTCGCTTAAAGGTATAAGTTTATTTAGCGACTACGAGACTAATTAGGGGTAACTGTTAGTCGCAGGGTCTCGAGATATTTTAAAGGTATGATAAGTTACTTGGTGATCAAGTGATAGCCATAAGATAAAATCATGAAAAGATCCTACGGTATTTGCCAAGTCTAAGGATAAAAGAGCCTAAGGAGAAAAGTCCTCGCGACTCAGTGGCTAAGGGTATGTCGCGAGGTCGCAGGATAATTTTAAGGGAAGGATGCTTTGTCGCAATGTCTCATGAAGTTTTTGGCATTCAACATTTTCATTCAACAATTAGGTGACTAAAGGTTGTCGCACAGTCTGACAGAAGAAAGGTAACATTCGGTGACTAAGAAATAACTGTTGAAGCTAACACTAATAGTTAGTCGCATAATCTCATAAAATAATGTGGTTTAGTGATAACCATTCATGATTTTGATTTCCTTGTGTCACGTGATCGCCAAATGTTGACTCTAGTTAGTAAACATAGGGAAGTTGCATAGTTGTCATGTCTCTAGATAAATCATGGGTTAAGGATTGGGGTCAGTGATAGAGAAAATGAGTCCAGTCGCCTTGTCTCTTAATGCTAATTTCTGTAAAAAGGTGCCAGTATTAAATATGTCAGTATGAATTATTTAGCGGCTAATCAGATTTTCAAATTTTGATTACTATGCAGAAACGGGGTAGTTGAGATGTATGACAGAGGGCCAATCCCAGGGTGACATGTTAGCTCATTTGAATTTTATAAGGTTTTGCCAAGGATTCAGTTTTACAAATTTGATTTTCATGCCACACTCAGAAAACTACAACTAGGTTTTCAATTATGTTCATAGTATGTGGCATTAAAGGCAGTATTGATGTTCTGAGAATCATGAACTATGTACTTTGAATGGTTACTATAAGGAGTTGATGGCCTATTCATTTGCATTTACCTTATTTTTAGAGTTTCTAAATTTCAAGAGTTCAGTTGTCAAACAGAGTAAAATTCAAAGATTTGTAGAGTTTTCTGTGATTTAAAAGTTCATTGTTTCCAGAATTGCGCAAAGGATAGTCTGTGACTCTCAGTGATAGATTTGTTTCAATACCGGTAAAGAAGAGGAGATTTAGGCACTAAAAACATGAGCAGAGCAGTGAGTGTGGCCTTGACCAATGTTGAAAGTGAGAGGGTGGAATATGAGGCTAAAGGAAAAGTTAATTATTCAGATGAATTCCTCCTTCTACTCCCTAGTTCGACTCAGAATAAGAGAGCAAATGCAAATGTGCTCTTGTACGACTATCACAACATCAAAGATGCTGAGACACTAGGGACAATAGGTTTCTCATTGTTTAATTATTTCTATAATAACTCTAACAAGGCCATTCCAGTATCAAACCCTTGGACCAGTGGTTTAGCTAGGTTTATTGTTCTTGATGTCTTCATAGATGTAGACTTATTCTTAGACTTGGCTAATCATTATGATGTTTTATCCAAGACCATCAAAAGAAATGATGGAACTACCTTATTAATATTGAATAGAAATTCATTCATGCAAGCCTTCAGCTTGTTTAGTACCATGTCTACTAAAATTGACAAGATAAAGCAGGAGAACAGGTATAATTTGAAGCCTGGTATTGCAAAAGGCTTATTGCAAAAACACATGTTGAAAGAAGTGAGAAAGTACTTAGATCCTATGGCTAGGACAAGCCCATATTATTACAAGGATCTTCAATTCTATATTAAATATATTTCCTATGCCCTATGTAGAGTGCTAGGGATAGATGGAAAAGTTGAGAAAATTAATGCTGGCATCCTGATGATGGTGCTAGACTTACAGGAGGTGCATTCAAGCACTAGTTATGATTACATACAACATATAATTGATGAGATGCATGAGGGTTTCATTGCAACCCATAAAAAGTTAAAAAACCCAAAGGAGAAAGAGCCTAAGTTTCTACATTACTCCATTCTTATGCATCTCCTTTTGTATTTCAATTTTGTTATCATGGATGTTAATAATCTAGTTCCTCAAAGATTCTACCAAGAAGAACCAAATACTATTCAATTTTGGGTGAGGGTTTGGAATTATACTTCTAGGGAATGTTATTTTTGTGCCTTTTAGAATTGGATCATGTATCCAATAATACAGAGTTTGGGGATTAGCAAAACAAGAATTTTACTAAAGATTATGCAATTGCTTAGGCCATGTGACTACACAGATAAGTGGGATGGAAAGCATAATTGGGCTGACTTCTTTTTGGAAGAGAATTACATAGTCATTAGGGTATATGGGTGTATTCACCCTCCTCATCTCTTACCATATTATGTACCAGCAAGAGTGGTAGCAATGGAATTTATATGGCAGCTATTGTTGATAGACAATGAGCATTTTGCACCACATAAGAAGGGGACTTTGACCCCTAGGAATTTTAAGATTTTAATTTCACAATTGGCAAGGGTGCTATTGATGCAATAGGTCAATGGTTGGAAAGATACAGAATGGGGTTAGCCCCTTATAGATACATTGACCCTGAGGGTTTTATGGAAAGGGTAAGAAGATTGTATACTCCTACAATCCCCAATACTAATGTTCATTATGAATGCATAGAGGAAGATGCAACAAGGAATATCTTGGATGAAGATGATATTCATACAAAAAGACTGAGGATTCAAGAGTTGTTAAAACATGAGACTCAAATAAAGAGAAATTGGTTGGCTTTTGGGGGTTTTTACCCTGATCTCCCATATTTTTATAGGATTAAAGCCATGATAGACAACTATTATGTGCTTGTAGAACAACTTGATATGGTTCTTGACAAAAAAGGTATTCAGACACCTGATCATTCAGAGTCTGAATATGACAGTAGTAGTGATAGTGATTATGCATGTCCTACTAAGTGTGCCCTACCACAACAAGACATTGCTGAAATTCCATAGTTGCAGGGAGCAGAGGGCCACATTATGGATTTGACAGTAGTCACCCAGCCAGATGATATAGAAGAACCTACTGCAAAGAGGCAGAAATTGGAGATAGGTCAGCCTTCAACTGAAGGGAAAAATAAGAAGAAAGCTAAGGCTAAGGCCTTAGTACCTGGCAATAGGTTATATGATCATAACCTACAGAAAGCAATTAGGGAGGGAAAGAAACAGCAACTTGATTTAGAAGATGAGGTTGAAGTGCCTCTTAAGGCATGTATTAATGAGAGATTGAGTCATCAACAAGAATTCTTGAATGATGATAACTTTGTGAAGACTGAGGAATTCAAAGACTTCCTCAGATGGTATAAGAAAGAACAAATAAGGGCAGAGCTAACAATTGATGGTAAGGAGACCATAACTAATGAGGCATTGATAGCTTTGCAAAATTATGATCCTAAAAATGAGGATATTTCACCAGAGGATGCCAGGAAACTAGTACTAGGAAGTGGAATACTATTGGCTGAGGGTTGGGATTTAGCATCCACCTTCATAATTGATCAAA
>MU216774.1:42158-56051 GCA_018584345.1 Thuja plicata | reverse complement strand
TTCTAAATCTGTGCCTGTGTTCTTTCAAGCTTCAAAGCTTTTTCTTATGTATGAAAGAAGGATTACATCAATAAAATATGGTGCAATTTTACTCTTCTTTATTGTTGTCTCTTTATTTCCTATGTATGCTTTTTAATGTTTAGGATTGTAAGGTAGTCTGAAGCATTTTGGTTACAAGGTGACTATCTAATTACTTGCAAGTTTCTTTCATGTAAAGAACTAAGTTTTGTGAGTAGTTTTAGGAAGCATCTTAGTATTTAAGGATTTGATATAGTATTTTAGAGGTAATCAGATAATTTGTAAGGCACCTTATCCTAATTTCATGTAGGTTGTAAGGCAGCTTACAGTGTTTTGTTTATGAGAAACTTCAAGCTTTTGACTCTATAGCCCAAAAGATAGGCAGTGATCTAGATCTGAGTTTGATAATTTATCATCATCTAGATTTTTAGAAATATTAAAAATTATTCCAAACACACTTGTCACTAAAATATATGTGTTGAAATCATCAAAGACTTATGTCAGCAGGACAGTGTCAATTTTGTTGATTCTTTAGAGAGTGAATCATTAGGTTATCCCTCCTAAAGACAAAAGGAAGAAGGATGCAAATCCTTTACTCGTTGGTTTATGTTCTCAAAACCATAGCCTGGCTTATAGTACTCTATTTCAAACTATTCATCGCAATCTCTAAAGTGTTCTATAAGTTGTTACAGTGAGGTTTCAGGTACATAACCACTGAATGAAACAATCCACTAAATACATAGATTGAGATATCAGTAATCTTTAAAAGGCAATACCTGCCTGAGTATGTGGAGCTCAAAAATGAAGGAGGTGATAATAGATATCCCTAGTGTTATCAAATACCTCAGCAATTAGCCTCTCTCTTTCCTAAAAGAGGTTGCAATCAGGTGTACAAGGTATACTGTCATATTTAGGTAAGTGGTGCAAGAAAAAGAGCTAACAATGCTCTCCTTTTGACTCATGGCTACTAAACTCCCCTTGACTTCTTTGAAATGGTCCTCTACCAATTAATATACCTCTTCCCCTTAAGTTATTCCCTCTTCCTCTATTTTTTTTTTCTCTCCTTCTCTTCTACTTTTCTTCAATTTTTAGTGTCATTTGGAAGCATTTGTGTACTGATTCAGGGTTGAAAAAACTCATTTCATCTTGGATATTGTATTTTAGTCCATTGATGTACCTTGCAAGCTTGTGTTTCTCACTTTAAGGAACTCTAGCCCTCAAGGTCATTCTTTTAAATTCCTTAGTGTACCCACTCACATCAAGGTTCTTCTTCCTAAGATTTTGTAGCTTCTTGTGGAGGGTGATCTCTTAGTCTTCAAGTACAAACTGCTTCTTGACTTCAACTAGCATCTTCTTCCATGTTTAGATAGGATTCCTTCCATCCTCCACTCTTTCATTTTGTAGAAAGTTCCACCAACTCAAGGCATGAACTCTCATTCTATCTTTTTCAACCTTAACCTTTTGATTCTCAGAGATGTTTTCATACTTAAAGTAGTTCTCCAAAGATTCCACCCAATGCATACATTCTTCAGGATCCATTTTCCCACAAAACATGGGCATGTCTGACTTCTGGTCTCTCCTTCCAACTCTTTCAAGAGATTCAATAAGTTATAATTTGTCTTTAGGAATGTTCTTTGTCTCATCTTTCTCCTTCTCCTCCTCTTCTTCTTCCTCTTTTTCTTCTCCTTCCTCCTTCTCCATTTGGAGGTCTATCAACTTCTTTATCTCCTCTTCCATCCTCTTGTTCTTGGATACTTGTTCCCTAAAAATTTTTAGTGATTCTAGTGGGGAATTCCTCCTCTAGAGAACTTTCTTTTCTCTTAGCCATTCTTCACTCCTTCGAAGATCTTGGGAGGCTCTGATACCACCTGATGTAGAGAGTACTGCAGGAAGACCTTAATGGGCCCTAGCTCTTTGATACATTTTCAAACTTCAAAATTGATCAATCTCACACTACAAAAGTCTTCTTAGGATGTCTCATAACTTTTCCAAGGGGTCAATAGGCTTCCCTTGTTCTCTCTTAGTTATTGAAATCATGCTATGGAACAAAGCAATTTCTCCTTGAGGGACACTTTCCCTAAACCACATAATAAGGTGCAAAACTTCGCCAGGGGATTCAAAACTCTATCCTAAGAGACTGAAGACTCTTGACAGGCCCTAGGGACAAAGAATGCACCATTAGTTTTGGTATTGAAGACCCAGAGTTAGTCAAACCCCAAATAGCCTAAGATTCCTTGTAGCCCTAACTAGTGGGTTTTTTGGACTTAACTCTTTGTGAAAATGGGAGCTAAAGGGTCTAATTGGGTTTCTAGACACCCTTTATAGATTTTTTAAACCTCCCAAAGCATGAAAACCTCACTCCACTCCTGTACCCCTAAGTTGTCATAAAACACACAGGCCTAATTAGCTAGTTTAGGCTTGGTTTGTTAGGAAAGTGATAGAAGGTGGGTTCATAGAAGAAATGTAGAGCTTTGGATGGATTCCCCTACCCCAAAACAAAGGAAAATTAAGAGCTTCAATAGGTTCCCTACACCCCCCCTTCTCGGTTATTCTAACAATTGGTATTAGAGGTTGTGTGCTTAGAAAGGGAGTTTGAAGACTCAAGCAAAAGATCAGAAGATGAGAAAATAGGATGTGCCTAAGTTGAACAAAGACAACTTTACATCATGGAAAATTAGGATAAGACTCCACCTATTAGGTATTGGAAATGATGTTACTCAATACTTGGATACTGAATATATATTGCCTAAAGGACCTCACACACTTGATCAATTGAGATAAAAGCATGAGTACAATTCTATGATGATAGAACTTGCTTTCTCACTCTCCAATGTTGAATTTTAAGATGTCAAAACATGAACCATTGCAAAGAAAATGTGGGATAAATTGAAGCTGGTACATGGAGGAGATGTAAATGTACTAAGAGCTAAGGAAGAGAGCCTAAGAGGTAGGTTTGATAACCTAAAAATGAAAAAAGGAGAAAATATCACTTAGTATAGCTGCAGAATCAAAGAGGTAGTAAGTGATGTCTGAGGAGTTGGAGGTGTACTTGAAGAAGAAATAGTGGTAAGTAAAATTCTTAGAACCTTATTGCCTCTTTATTCTATTAGAGTATCTACTATACAAGAAATGATAGCAGTAAAAAACATAAAATGTCACTCTAGATATTTTCATTGGTAGACTTATTTCATTTGAAATGAATAACTTTGACAACAATGTCTTACCATCTATTGAGTCTGCATTCAAATCTCCTTTGAAAATAAGTAGATCAAGTCATAAACACACTATGAGAAATGATAGTGAAAGTGATAGTGATGAACAAGAACTTGATGAGATTGATGCACTAATTAATAGAATATTGTAGAGAGGAAAAGGTAGATAGAAAGGTAAACTACCACTTGTATGTTTTAATAGTAAATAAATATGACACTTTTTTGATAGATGTCGTAACAAAAGAAAAGATGACAAAATTAATGATATAACTTATGAAAAGAAGTTTCACAGAGGAGATGACCAAGATTACTGAAGAAACCAACAATCTGATAAAAGAGATACCCTAGAATACAAGGAAAAAGGGAAGAAATCTTGTTACCTAGAAAAGAACAAAGCTAACAATACTGACACTGAATCTGATGAAGACATTGAGGTGGTATTTGTTGCTATGAAAGATGATTTAAATGAAGAGGAAAGGTATGTAGAAAATACACTCATATCTAAGGTTAGTAAGAATGATGTCTAGATTATTAATAGTGGTTGTACTCACCACTTGACTGGAGATAAGGAAAATTTTGAAAATTTTGAGTATTATAATGGTGGATTAGTAAGAATGGGTAATGAGTCACCTTGTTTGGTTGAAGGTAAAGGAACCATAATATGATCAAATGTGAAAATTCATATTGGGTAAAAGCACTGAATTACAATCTATTGAGTGTTTCATAGCTGAATAACACAGGTCACCGAGTTGCATATGAGAACAAGAAGGAAAAAGATCTCCAATGAATCTGGAAGGTTAATCAGAACTGGTGAACAAATAAAAGGTGACCTATTGTACCTTGATGATATTAACACCACTTGTTTAATGGATATAAATGAATACATATGGTTATGACATAAAAGGTTATGTCATATTAATTTTGACAACATGGTTAGGATAAGAATTAAAAGGAAAGTAAGAGGCTTACTGAGAATGTCAAAGCCTGACCATGTCATGTGCAAGAATTTTCAAAAAGGTAAAATGACAAAGTCTACTTTCAAGAGAAAAACCTAAAAATCTAATGCCATTCTATAATTAGTCCATACTGATCTATGTGGACCCGTGATAAAAAAGAGTTACTATGGAGATAGATACTTCATTCTCTTTGTAGATGATTATTCTAGAATGATGACAATTATGTTGTTAAAAGAAAAATCAGAAGCATTCAAGATGTTTAAATGGTATAAAGCTATTGTAGAAAAACAAAGTGGTAAGGAACTAAAATGCTTAAGATCAGATAGAGGAGGAGAATTTATTTTTGATTAATTCAATAACTTTTGCAATGAGAATGGAATTAAAAGAAAGTGTTCTGCACCAAGAACACCACAACAAAATGGGATTGCTAAGAGAAGAAATAGATCAATTGTTGATTGTCCCAGAACACTAATGATTTAGAAAAGAATCACTCAAATGTTCTAGAGAGAAGCCGCAAGTACTGTTGTCTACCCCTTTAATAGAGTTCAATTGAATAAAGACACCAATAAGACACCCTATGAGCTGTGGTATGGATAAACAACCAATGTAAGTTACTTCTTAATTTTTGGTAGTCAATGTCATATTTTGAAAGAAGATAGAAATGGAAAGATTGACTCCAAAGGTGAAGAAGGAATACTTTTAGGGTATTCTACCAAAAACAATGCTTATAAATGTCTTAACAAGTCCTCTAATAGAATCATTGAAAGTGGAAATGTCAAAATAGATGAATTTGTAGAGAAAAATGATGAGGAAAGTAGAAAAGAACTAGAAGACTACAACAGGTTTGTTTAAAATGAAGAACCTATCGCTCTTCCTAAGAAATAGTGTATCTCTCCTGAGCGACAAGACAATGCACTGGAGAATCAAGCTGCAAACACCAAAAATTAGGAAATTTCTCAAGATGATGTACCGAGTAATGGAGATCAAAATGAAGGTCAAAATGAAGGTCAAAATGATGATCAGAATGATGAACAAAGAGGTGAACTAATACTTTCCAAGTATGTTAGAAGATGCCATCCATAGAACCAAATTATAGGAGACAAGAAGGCTAGAATGAGAACAAGAAGTAAGTCTCTAAACACTAGATGTTTAATTTGTCATTTTGAGCCTAAATTTGTTAATACTGCACTTGAAAATGAAGAATGGGTTAGTGCTATGAATTAAGAGATAGAACAGATTGAGAAGAAAAAGATATGGACATTAGTATAGAGACCAGATTATAATAATGTCATTGGTACCAAATGGATATTTAGAAACAAGCTGAATGAGAATGGAGAAGTCACAAGAAACAAAGAAAGATTAGTGTGCAAGGGATATGCACAAGAAGAAGGTATTGACTATGGAGAAACCTTTTCACTTGTTGCTAGAATAGAAGTATTCATAATTCTACTTTCTTATGTTTTATACAAAGGATTCAAGGTATACCAAATGGATGTCAAATCTACATTCTGAAATGGAATACTAGAGGAAGAGGTATACATTGAAAAACTAGAAGGGTTTGTTTATCCTAAAAAGAGAAACATGGTTTGTAGAATACACAAGGCCTTGTATGGATTGAAAAAAGCATCAAGAGCATGGTATGAAAGACTTCAGTCATATCTCATAAGTATTGGACTTGTAAGAATAAGTGAAAATAGAAATATGTATTTAACAGAAGATACTGATGATAATATTCTGATTGCTGAAATATTTTTTGATGATGACATACTTGGAGGCAATGATATGTTATAAAAATCATTTTATGATGAAATGAGAAAGGAGTTTGAGATGTTAATGTTTATGGAGATCAATTCTTTCTTGGTCTATAGACTCTACAATAGGATATAGACATATACATCACATAATCCAAATACATCAAGGAAGTGTTGAAGATATTAAAGATGGAAGAATCCAAACAAGTTGGAACTCCTATGGCCACTAGATGCAAGATGAAAAAGGAAGACAAGTCACCCGAGGTAAATCAGACCCTATATAGATCAATGATTGGAAAACTAATGTTGATGTTCATACTAGATGATATATAGCACATGTAGTTAGAATAGTTGCAAGATTCTCTACTAATCCCAAGGAATCACACATGAGTGTTGTCAAAAGAATTATGAGATATCTAAAGAACACCAAGGACTATGGCCTCTGGTATAACAAATAAGGAAAATTTGAGCTTCAAGTCTATACTGATGTTGATTGGGTTGGAAACTTAGATGACAAAAAGAGCACAACTAGAGGAACATTTTTTTATGGGAGAGAGACTTGTCACATGGATCATTAATAAGAAAGGATGCATCTCACAATCTACTACAAAAACAAAATATGTTGTTGTTGCTGCAAATTTCTCTAATATTTCATGGATCAAAAAATTACTGGAAGGTATGAATATGAATATTCTTGAACCAGTGATTATCTATTGTGATAATACCAGTGGAATTAAAATATCAAAGAATCCATTCATGCATGCTAAGACTAAGCATATTTCTATCAAGTATCATTACTTAAGAGAACATGTGAAAGAGAAAGAGGTGATACTAGAATATGTACAATCCAAGGAACAATTAGCTGACATATTCACCAAGCCATTGCCTAAAGATACATTTGAGTACCTGAGAAAGAGACTAGGGGTCTGACCATTGTCTATTTGTCACTAAGCTGACTAGGAGGATGCATCAGCCAACACACAATCAGAAGGTCATTCATGTTGATTCAAGCTAAGAGATGGACTGTAAAGATACATCTTTACACAATAAGGTACTTATCTAAATTGAACACCAGATTTATTGTATTGCTTATGGAAAGGTAAATTCAAGGAATATATTCAAGATAAAAGATGAATGAATTTGGCATTGTTGTCAAAGGGAGAGAGAATATTAAAAAAATAGATGAACTTAGGGAGAGAGTATATCCATATGAAATATTAATTAGATTCATGAGGGAGAGAATACATCTAAAGGGAGAGATAAGTATTAAACAAAATATGTTGTTGTCAAAGGAAAAAAGACATATCCATCAGAGAGAGGGACATTCAAAGGGAGAGAAAAGATCAAAAACCAAAGATTCTACAACAGGAGAGATAGAATTAGAAGTTGCTACATCTATCTAGTGAAGGGAATGGAGATTGAAGAAAGTACTCTGCAAGAATCAAATCTAAGGTAGAAGAGCTTACCAAAAGTTAGACATTTGTATTGGTTATAGAACAATAAATTTGGTAAAGTTTGATGAACTACAAAAAATATTTCATAATTTATTAGTAGTATGTAGTGTGTTTTCATCAATGCCAAAGAGAAATATTGATGAGCTATAACTAATTGAATATTTGAAGTTGTTAAGTTGATAATCACCGTGATGTAGAAAGTCAATGCAAGAAATTAAATCAGTTAATGTATTGTATTGTCATTGATGTAAACTTGATATAATATGATTGGTCATATTCATATTGTCAAATACTTCAAAGAACTAAAGGAGTAATGTTTATGTTATACGTAATGCATAAAATTTTAGTATACACCAAGTAATAACAAACACCGATGGACATTGCACACCGACAGGTAGAGAACCCTGAAAATAGTCATAGTGTAAACCCAAAAAGATACCCAAGAAAGAGTTACTGTTGAGAACCATAGTGATAGATGAGTAGAAATGAAAGTCATAGTTTTTCCCAATGGTTGAAAAACCCTGACAGATAGATAGAGATGCCCAACGACCATTGAAGTCAAGACCAAGAAAACAAGGAGTTAAACACTGATTAGAACTGAAGTTCAAAAATGACAAAAGAATTATCCGGGAGGAGCTAAATATTGAGTTAACTGGTTGATTACATTAATTTATCAACAAGTTAAAAGCTACAGGTAAGCTAGAGTTTAAAAGCTAGTTTTATTCCAGTTGTCAAGATGAGATCAACGAGATAAAACTAAAGCAAGCTTTAAAGCAAGAATGGTGAGATTTTAAGATCACCTCAAGAAAAATAAAGACAAGAACCAAGAAATGGTGAAATCATGTCTATAAAAGAGACAAGATAATTAATTATGAATTGGTGGGTGAATAGAGAAGAAGATTCTGAAAATAATACTAGTAAAGGAAAAGACTTCATATAGTCTTGATCAATCAAGCTAAATAATAGAGCTAATATTTCTATAGACACCAAGCAACAAAGAAACAAAATCACTAAGCAGAAATAATTGGAGCAAAGGAACTAAAGGGAAACATTGACCAGAAAGGTATTATGAGCTTACAATAGATATAAAATCTTAGTTGTAAGTATGAACATATCATTTACTATTTCAGTTTAACCATTGGATTAGAAATTCTCTTAACCGAGTAGGATTTAACTATCCTTTCTATAATGAGATACAACCCAAGGAGTATCAAAAAGTTTGGTCATGAAGATAGCATAGAGAGATGCCAGATATCAAGAGACAAACTATTCTATTTAAATCCTCTAACAAGGTTGCACTTAATAGTGTGTTTTTAAACTTTAACAAGGTTGGCTCTTCACCAAGATCACTTCAAAAGAGTGAAAATTTTGGGTTATCGGTTGCAAGTGGTTTTTCCCTTAATAGGGTTTCCACGATAAAAATCCATGTGTCAAATGTGTATATTGTTCATTTTTTTGATGTTTTTCTTTACACATTACTAAAATATGATTGATTGGTAAACACTAAGTTATTTACTATATTTTGGTAAATACTAAGACTACTATTTGGTAAAGGTTAAGAATAAGGAAAAATAGTGAACTCCGAGCAATAGTTATTTGATAATATTTTTTAAAGTCATACATATTGTAGGATTGAAGATAACTAGAGGTTTATATTTGAGATATAAAGTTTTGCCTGGTTTATTGGATTAATTTTTGAGGCCACTGATTCACCCCCCCTCTTAGTTATTCTAACATTATGAAGTTTAATATTTAATCATCAAACGGTGGAGGAAAGCTTAGGTATGCCCCTTGCTTCATACAAATAAGAAATTGTTGTAGAAGGTTCACTCTTACAATGGAAGGAATGCATAATTTTGCACCTCATGGATTAATCAATTTTTTAAATATTCAAATCAACTTCCCACAATGGGATGATTTAAAAAATGTAAGCAAAAAAATATAAACAAGGAAATAGTAATTACATGTAGTTTCCCTCTATTGGTAGTTTGGGAAAAACCTTGGCTGATCGACCTTACTCTCAAGTCGTCATCATTTCAACATCCCCAAACTAACTTGAGGTGAAACAAATAAGTGCTTAGGGTATTTTAAAATTTAAACTTAAAGTGAGAACACTTATTCAAAAATTTCTACTCTTTTGTGGTTGCAAAATGGACACAAGAGAGTTCTTTATAAAATAGTTAATAATTTAGAAGGCTATGACTCACTATATGCATATCAAATAGAAAAAAGACAAAAATGTTTAGCTCCAACTCCTATGGAAGAGGGTGATGCAGAGAAAACAAATAAGGCATATATGTACAATGAGTGCTAGTTAGCAAAGAGGTTGAGCCCGGATACCAAGCGGTTTATGTGAAGAGGGTATGTGTAGAACAAACAATCTATGTAGGAGAACATAGAAAAGATTCTATCGAATCATGTGAGGCTTATTTATAATATTCTCACACATGTTTTAAAGACTTAGAACCATTTTCTTAGGGAAAATATTTATATGTTAATGCAAAAATTATTAGTAACATGTAATAAGATGTTCAAACATAGCCTAATTCTTGTTCTATTTATCATCAACAAAAAACAAAAGTTTTATCACATCTGGTTAGGTGGTTTCATTCTAAGAATGACCTTTTTTATCTCCCAACTCAACCAAACATTATACACTATACCCTAGTGGCACTATCACTTAAGTGCCCTAATTTCAAAAAAATGTTTAACTTTGACAAGATATATTATAGAAATCATGGCACTTACAAATAATTTGTTTGAACATTTAGAGTTGCATGATATTTTTGATTAAAGGAAAAATGGGTTTTAAGGGACTATAAACCCTTAACAAAACAAAAATAACAAATAAATGTTTTGGATGCTAAGCATCAACGAAACAACAACAAACCAAAAGCATTGAAATAGGAGAACCAAGCCCCAAAAAACTTATTAAAGTTTTAATAGCCTATCATTCTTTTGAAAAATATCACCATTAATACTACAAATTTTTTTGATTATACTATCAAGGTGGGTAATCCCCTCATCATTAATTCTTAATCTTGTTGTAGGTCTAGGCATTGTAGCCTTTTTATTCCCCTTCCCAGTCAAGCCTTTATCCTCAGCAAGGGATTTGTCCTTCTCCACCACACATTTTTCCATGACTTGATCTTTTGTAGATGATTACACACTAGAATATGGAGAATAAAAATTACCTTTAGACATGACATATAGAGCCCACTCTTATTTATTTGACTTCTTGATTCCCTCAATGGTTTTCTTCATTCTCATTTTGCTAATGAAAATAACAACTATTAATTTATCTTGAATCCAATTCATGGAATTCTCTATCTTTTGAATGAATTTATCATGAAATTTTTTATGCTCTTTAATGCCCTTGCCTAAACCTTGATTAATAGCATTGATACTATCAAGACTTTGGCTAGAGGGAGACAACGTGTCTCTTTCTTTTAAAGTATTATTTTTTGTGATTATCCACATAAATAGAGCATTTTGACTTCTATCATGTCCTTGACATTTTTATTAATATTAGGGTTCTCCTATACTAACAAAACCTTTTCCACCAGTGTATCATTTTCCTCACCAACAAGGATGTCCACATGAATCCCCATATCTACATCTTTGAAATTTTGAGAAGTAGGGGAAGCAAAGGCTGAAATATTAAGAGGATTCAACTTGGATTTTTTCAAATGGGAAAATTATCTTATAACCCATCTAAATGGGACCCACATAGATTATTACCTTTAACTTTACTAGACATGGATTACTTTTCCCTATCCCGTTGATATCAATACTAGGGTATAGAGAATTAGGAATGAATCCATCCGACAAGCTATAGTGAAAGTCATTATCATTAGAGAGAGAAATTTCCTTATGACTAAAGAGGATAGTTGATGATAATTACCTATTTTACAATTGAAAAACCTCCTCATCATTAGTACGCTCATCCTATTGGTTAGAGGCTGCATCCACATAGTGAAACCTAACATTGTTTTTAAATTCAATGCCCATTTTAGGAGGCTTTTTGAAAATATGAAAATCCCTAGCATGCTCTATTATGAGTAAAATCATGACCTCATGAAGAATAGGGGAGGAAAGGTTCTTGGTATGGGATTTTAGACTATGGTTCAGAGACGAAAGGAAATAGAATAGAAAAAAATCACTTTTTATGTTTAAAATGGTTTATGATCATAAAGTGGTAACTAAAAATACTGCAAAATTTTCCACGAAGGGAAATATATGTCATAATTACATTTTCAATATCCATCACTAGAGCTTTGAGAAAAGTTTGATCATATCCCCCATCAGTATTATTCTTGACTCTATCCCTTTCTCCAAGATGGAAGAATATTTCAACCACATTATTAACACATTTCCTATCTCTATAAAACTTCCTTCAACTAATATATTCACCATATTGGAAGTTTTCACTCTTCATTAATCTCAAGCTCAAGACTATATACTATCAAGACAAATTCTTATGTAACCAAATAATCTATGCCATCGAGCCTCACTATATACCCATTAAGACCTCTGATAGATATGTCACTCTAGATAAAATGCATACTCGACCACTTATGATAGATGATGGGTTCATGTCTATTATGATCACCCTCATGTCAGTTGTGAAAGTAGAACCCACAAATAGAGAATTATGGTACCCACAATTGAAAACTACACTTAACACCACAAGAATACATGTCCTTTTTGCAATTAAGGAAGGCCAAATTAGGAATCCAATTCACATGTATTAAATAATCATTTTTAAGATATAAATTATTGTAGTAGTCCCCAACAAAATTTCATAATAACATTTGAATATTACAGGGATATTATCATTAAAATCCCTCTATAGTCTTAATCTCAAGCTCAAGACTATATACTATCAAGACAAATCCTTATGTAACCAAATAATGTATGTCATAGAGCCTCTCTATATACCCATTAAGACCTCCAATAGATATGTCACTCCAGATCAAATGCATACTCGACCACTTATGATAGACAATGGGTTCATGTCTATTATGATCACCATCATGTCAGTTGTGAAAGTAGAACCCACAAATAGAGAATTATGGTACTTATAATTGAAAACAACACTTAACACCACAAGAATAAATGTCCTTTTTGCAATTAAGGAAGGCCAAATTAGGATTCCAATTCACATGTATTAAAGAATCATTTTTAAGATATAAATTATTTTAGTAGTCCCCAACATCATTTCATAATAAAATTTAAATATTACATGGATATTATCATTAAAATCCCATTTAATCTGGTGTTGATAATTAACCCCTAAGTTTTCTAGCCTATCAACCACATTATCACCTTCATGCAAAAAATAGGATATTTTATAATCTTCAAACATATGAAGCATATAATTTTAATTTCTAACGTTACTTTAATTTTCCAACTAGGGGGGTTTTCCAATTAGATAGTTAATAATATTTTTGCAGTCCCTTTCTAACCATCCCTTCATAAACCCCCTATCCTTAGCCATTTTAATACCAATATAGGATGTGTAAGCCTCAGAAAAATTCTTTTTTCTAGTGGGTAGCGAATGTTAGAGACACCCGATATTTCTCTAGATTAACCTATCTCAAATTTTCAAGGCTTGAAACCATTATCTTAGGGTGGAAATTTTTTTTTTGATGCAAAAAATATCAAAGACGTATAATAAAAAGGTTACCATGTAAATTAATTCCTGTTATGTGAACATGAGCATGAATTGTTAGTGCCAATTTCTTTAATTTTGCATTTTTACCTTAGGCATGGTCTTTTTTTCCTACCAACTCGAATGAACATTAAAGTGTCACACCCTACAACATTTTCCCTTAAGTGCCCTAAGTTCAAAAACCCTTAAACTTTCATGGGTTGTTTCTTAAAATTGATGGTACTTAAAAATGATCTATTTGAACCTAGAAGGTCATTTGATTCCCTTCTACAATAACCTATGTAGCACTACCCCTAGTAGCACTATCCCTTAAGTGCCCTAATTTTAAAAATTTATTAAAATGCATGCACAGAAACCCATGAATTAGATGTGTTAGAGCCTAGTTGTACGTGGCAATTTTCAACAATCTCGTGAATCTCATAAACTTTTCCCTCTATAAATAGATAACCATTCTCTTATAGCATGCCTCCACCTTGGGTTGGATGAGATATAAACCAATCAAGTCAAGAAGGAAATTTTGACCAATAGTAAAGTAGGAGATCGATGTCAAATTAGGTTAATAAGAATATGCCAAACCCATATTATTATTCTTTTACCAAGGCATTTGATTTGGTCACCGCTTTTGGCTCAGTGGTCAGATAAAATAAGGTACCTTCCTTTGGTAAGGCAATACAGAGGAAAATGATATTATTCTAATGTAAAATAGTATTATTAATTGTATAGAATAAAAAATAAATGATAATTCTCTCTAAGTGCATCGATATAAATATCATTAGTGACATTAAGATAGTCATATAAGTATTAACAATGATTTTATATATATATATA
>MU216769.1:64254-98457 GCA_018584345.1 Thuja plicata | reverse complement strand
TTCTCTTGTTTGTACATTTTATTGCTCACGTTTCTGTTATTCGTTTAGTAGTTATTGCATACTTGATTTGCATTCACTTGTGAACCTTTGCTACTAACCCCCGCCCTTGGAAAGCTGTGGGAAACCGAAGAGAGAGGTGTACACCTATACATTGTCAAAAGTGAAGGGGACTTACTTCAATAACCTATTAATATTATTCATCTCAAAAGGTTCTACACCTGGTAGCTTAAGGTCAACATTTGTACAGAAATTTCAAAATCTGGAAAACACATAAAATTTGAAAAAAGATCCTAAAAAATGGTTATCTCGATGAAAACTTGCTAAGAAGGCACCTTGATAATATCAAAAAAAAATCAAAAAATCAAAGATACAAAAAAAAAGAGAAAAAGATCAAAGAAAAAAAATTAAATATGATCAAAACTTACGATAAACATAAGTGGTGAAAATCTTGCAATTAGGCACTACTTGTATCAGGTTAGCTCCTTTATCTATTAAGTGCATCGCATTGCATCAATTTGCATTCACTATCCTTGTACATATTCATAATAAAGATCCATCTATGTACCTCAAGTCATGCAATAAGATCTCATCATGGTCTGGAATTTGTCCTTGTCCATCATTGTTTTGTCATGTCAGATTGGGAACAAAATCCTAACCCAAGTGGTATTTAATCATTAAGCTGAAGGAAGTATACACACATACATCAAACAAGTGTGTCAAAAATCAAGATCAAGACCTATACCTTTTGAACATCGACACATAACATCAACCCAAGATTAAACACCAAATTAACAAAGGGATGAATTCTTTTGAATAAAGTATCATATTACAATAGCAAATGTGTTCAATCGTTGTTTCTTGATTTTTAGCAATCTTGACTTTTTAGCAACTCAGAGATGTCTCCACAATAGAGAAGCAATGATGGAGCATGATATTTTTTCTTTGTTTGTTGCTTGTGATTTAATCCATAATAGTGTGCAAATTTGTCGCAGGATATGATCATGAAAGTATCATTGAGGACATTCCATATTTGCACATGAAAAGAGTTAATTCTTTTATGTTTTATGCAAGTGATACTCAAGTCATCTTATTTATTTATACCTCGGTGCTTGTATCAACTTGCAACATCAAAATCGATGAAAGCACTATTCATATCATCATGGTTTAATTATACCATTGGTGGTTGTACTCACTTCCAACTTTCAAAAAATATCAATGATGATACAAAGCATTCCAAAATGACTCAAAAAAGATGACAACAGTCCCTTTACATTTCATTCATCTTTCATTCATGTTAAACATTTCCTTTAGATTGAATTCATGTTAAATGTTGCATTTAGATTGAATTCATGTTAAAATGACATTTAAGGTGTATTCATGTCAGGTTTAGATCCTTCATTCATAATCTTCTAGGATTTTTTCAAGGCTTTGAAACAAATCATAGATTCTCTTTTAAAGATGGAGTACATTGGACATTCACAAATACAAGTGTATTTCATTGATCATCTTTATTTAGGTTTCATCCAATTGCATTTACCATTATCATAAATCATTACACATTTTCATTATTCATTATCATTAATCATTATTTCATTAGGTGCATTCCATTAGTCATTAATCATTGTCAATTACATTCATCTATTATCATAATATTCATTATATACATAATTATTCATTAACCATTACTCATATTAATATCATGAGATTCCATTCATTATTCATCCATTTATTAGCCATTGTTTTCATTCATTAATCATTAATCATCAACTTATCATTGCATTCCATAAAACATAAATCATTAATTATTAAATCATTTCAAATTACATCGATGCATATCATAAAGATCTTATAAACATCATTGCATTACACATCATCGTAAATTATCAACATATCATGGAATCATCAAACATCAACATTTCTCATATTCATATAGGAAAGTAAATTTATTACACCATTATTGCATTCCATCTCATAGATTACATCATTGCATATGCATTTCATTAATCAATAAATCATTACATATCATTGTGTCTATGAAAAAGAAAAACATTACATCGATTCATTGCATTGCATCTCAATTATATCCATGAAAGATCAAAGCATCCCATCACATCACATAAAGGAACATAAATACATCATCACATAAAATATCATAAATACATTCATACACATCTATGATAATGCACCCATAGATCATCTCATATATGCATCCATGTAAATAAAAGTTTCTATCATAGGCATAAATCATAAATGCACCCATACATCAGATCAAAAATGCATCCATCCAATAAACATAAAGCATAAATTCATACATCTTGCATAAAACACATAGGCATGAATCCACCATAAATCATCATTGTACCATCATATATCTCAAAATCATAATTTCTATTTACAATGACATCAAAAAAGGAGAATAAACAAAGTATCTTGGAAGGGGTATATCAAAGTACATCATCAAAATACATCATAATAATCAAAGGATAAATATGTGTATACATCAACAACATTCGATATCATCTCAATCAATAGAGCCTATGTATTACTACCAGCGAAGGTTGTGGGCATCATCATCAATGTATTCCTTTCACCTATGGATGGTCATGTGCCACCCCCTATACCTACTCCTTAATTTTCCCCACCTAGAGGCCTAGGGACTATACCTATCATCCTGCAGCTCTCTAAATGTCCTCCTCTCTGAGAGCTATGACTCTACCTAGCATCCTGAGAATAAGAGACTCATCTCTCTACCAGTACTAACACAAAATAAGCTAACTTGTAATACTCTTTCCTATCACTATGATGAGAAATATCTCTAAGAGAAACCCAAGTCACACCCTATGAATCAGTCTACTCTAAGGTATGGGCCATATTCTCTATATCATTGTGTCATTGAATAGCCTCATCTCTCTCAGATATGTTTGTGTCCCTCTCTTTTGACATCTAAGTCAGTTGATCCTGCAGTTTTCTAATTTGTCCTAGAACAGTGATGATCTCTCTATGTAGATGTTAGACTAGCTACTCTAGACCTCTAATCCTATTCTTTAAGATGAGCTACAGAATCTTAATATGAACTGGTCTCTGACCAAGACCTCCCTGTGCAATTTTTGTTGGACCCTATGAAACACTTGACTAGGCCTTGGGTGCAAACCATCTCTGAGCAAGAATAAAACCTCTTCCTCTAGAAGGACCTCCCCCATCTCCACCTAAGACTCTGCCACCTCTACCCCTCACTCTAGCACCACCACCTCCACCACTTCCTCCACCACCTCGATCCCTCATACCACCTCTCCACCATCTAGGTCTTTCATCATCCTTGTCACTCTCCAAAGGAGGAACTGGCTCATCTGGAGAAGTCAACCGAGGAAATGGGTGCATAGCAAACCACTGACCATAATAAGGTGTAAATCCTACATCCAAAATGTATTCTATTTCATATCAAACCAGTGGCACTAACCCCTAGAACTTATCCACTATATTATAATAATGGATGCTCCATCCCCAAGTAGATATCTCCTTGTGTACACAAGCATACACAACAAGTCCTTGTGGCATACCTTGAGTCCTACCACACTACATGAGTACTCTAGTCACAAGGAACCTCTCAGTGATATAGGGAGTATGATCGATCAACCATCACAATATATAAAAAAATGGTAGCTCTTTTGGATCCTCCTACCATGCCTCGCACCTAAGGTAGGGTCTCCATAAAACTATATCAATGTCATCAATCTGTCATCACTAGTACTCTAGCTTTCCCAACTTAGGTTGGACAACAATCCCACTATAACCATAAATGAAAGGGAAACCCACTGGAATCTCTCTATCAGAAATCACTTGTGTCACTAGGATGTGCTCATAGGCCTGAATCTAAAGCAAGAAAACACCTACAGATAAAGTTTCTCCTTGATCATACACTACCTGATGTAACTCATGGTATAGATGTTCCAAAATGTAGGAACCCCAAGAAAATTATTGAGGATGTGTAAGCATGTCATCCAAAATCCTACCCCATCCAATAGAAAATCCATGTTCTCTATGACCTGCCATCATGAACCCTCTTATGGATACCGCAAAAAATAGAAGAAAATGGGGCATACCTCTGTATCGTGGTCTCCCACATAATAGTGTAACCACCAATCTTATCATTGTTGAATATGCATCGCAATGGCTTGATACCATCATCATCCATATCATAATACACCAACTTGCCAATAACAAGAATCTGAAGTATCCTATAGATGTCCTTCAGAGTGATTTTCATCTCTCTGATAGGCAATTGAAATGTGTTATGATTACAGTGCCATCGTTTGGCCAATGCAGTCAACAAACCTTTGTTTACTCAGAGCTGAGGCATATCCAGCAAATAACCAAAGCCACAATGACCAATCACTCATCACTCTGAATGAGAGATTTGATCGATAATATCAAAGGGTTTGGGGTATTTACCCCACATCGTCAACGTCTCTAAGGGAACCTATTAATATAAAATATCAATAAGTCAATCATTGATCGATAATCTAAATTCAATCAACACATCAACATCATCTATCATATCTGCTTAGGTGATCTTTCTAACAATCTCGATGAGCACATCTTATTTTTGATCCTCCAGATCTTGAGGTCAGAAAAGCATCAAAATCCTAATCCTATCAGTTGACATCATTATCACATCGAAAAATGACTTAAAACAAAATAAAAAATCAATGCTTCAATCAAATATGATATTATACAATTAAAACGCAATGAAATATTAAATACAATGGAAAAGATGTTGTATGCGTTGCAAAATTTATTGTATGTTATTAAACAATCAAATGCGATGAAATGCACGATATGCGATGAATCACTGATTCATAGCTCCATGTCAAAGCATTTACCCCTCTTTTAGAAAATGTATAATATTATATTATAATCTATAATCTATAATATATATTATATTATATTATTATTATAATATTATATAATATATTATTATAATATACTTTATTATAATATTATAATATATAATATAATATTATTATATTAAATGATATATTATAATATATGATATGAGAGAGAGAGAGAGAGAGATAGAGAGAGATTAATCTGTCCTATGACCCCTTATGACACATACAACCCATTAATGTGTCCTAAGGGGTCTTAGGATACATTAATGGTGATGACATTATTTTACCATTAGTATGCAATGAACACTTTCGGTAAGCACACACTGAAAGATAGGACAAAGAGAAAATTGAAAATGCAGATATCAGAGATCGCCGAAAAACTGCTAAGTACAAAGAAAATTGACGACACAATTTTGTGTGTAAACCGAAAATGCAAAATGGAAAGGATGAAGAGGAACCCGAAAGTGGAACCCGACGAGCAAGTCATACTGCAAACTGAGAGAATAGTCAAAGGGGAACCCGAGAGACAGTTCAAGCAGGAACACCGAGAAACAGTCTAACTGATTTCAGAGCATAACCAACTGACAAAAACTGAAAGTTAGTTGCAGCCCGCAAAAAGTGGGTCTGACTTCCATGTTAGATAAAACTGTCATGTTCTATTTATAGAGTCTTGATTTGTTTTTAAATCCATTTCTTTAGGGACAAGAAACATTAATGTAAGTGTTTTAATCAGTCTAACTGATTTAAAACACATAGACTACGAGATCAAGGTAAAGTTGTCAACTTGTGAGCTTAGAGTTAATATTGTTTACGTGAAAATTGATTAGGTCAATCTATCTTATAAATAGATGTTGTAATCATTCATTATTAAGGATGTGAGAATGGATGAGGGGATTAATGAAGCATACGAGCACATCTATGGATCAGACTGAAAGTTTCAAGAACCAGAACAAAAAAAGGTGAATTTGGTTATCAAGAACCAAGAATAGAGGCTACCGAGCATCAGAGGTAATATTCAATCACACTAGGTGATATACTTATACATGTAATCTTAAGTGGATCTATTATCAGCAATAGGAGATTGCATACACCAAGTCAAATTGTAATTTTCTTACATTCTAACAAGTGAAGCAAAGTGTAAAAATCCTTTCAAGGAAGGTAGATTTAACCATCCAATTATAAATCTCTTAACCGAGTGCACACTAAAGAGTGTTGCTAAATCTCTTAATAGAGTAGACTTTAACAGGTCTCCACAGATACTCTTAACCAGGTAGATCATCAAAAGTGATCAAATTGTAAGCCTTAACCAGCCCCTTCCAATCTACAGATAGTGAAGAATTTGTGGGTGTCATCCCCACCACCGCAGTTTTTACTTCCTAACAAGAGTTTTCTGTGATATCATATCTTGTGTTATGTGTCAATTGCTTTCATGAATGTTTCTATGAATGTTCATATGTTTGATTAAGTTTATGAATTGATAAATCTTACATCAAGATAGCATAGAACATATGGTTGGATGAAAAATTGATTACCTAAAGGATAAAGGTTAAAAGATACAAAAGTTATAGAGGTACTGATTCATCCCTCCCCTCTTAGTACACACTTCCCATTAATTCCAACAATTGGTATCAGAGCTAAGTCTCTTATTTGGAAAATCTTAAAGGCTTAAGAGAAAAGATCATACAATGGAGAAGTACAAACTTGACAAGAGTATAGAGAATCAGAAGCTACAAATTCAGATCTTCTATGAGCAGTACAAAGAAGCTAGAATCGAGATGAGACAGCTATTAGATGAAAGGAAGATTATGGTATCTTGTTGTAATGAAACAAATTACCATGAGGAAGAGATACCAGATTTCTTTGAGTCTTCGGGATAAAATACAAGAAAAGCATCGGACACATCAAAAGAAAGCATCACAAGCCTAAATGAAATCAATCAACATCTAACTGGACAAGTGAAATCTCTGAAAATCGGTGAAGAGACATAGATGGTAAGAATGATTTATGTCATGAATAGTGCTAGACAAGCTGAGCGAGAAAGAACACTAGCTATTGATGATAGAAGTAAACTTACTGAAAATCTATAAGAGAAAGAGTCTAAAATACAAAGACTTACAGAGCATCATCATGAGATTACAAATAAGATTATTCTTATGAGTCAAGAGGCAAACATAATGAATGTTGAACTCATTGAAATAATAGAAGCTATCGGTGAGCTAAGGGAAGAAAATGAAAAGTTGAAACAAGAACTCAGAATTCAATAGCGGCATAATGAAATTATCAAGAAAGCTGAAGAAGGCAATAAAAGAATGGATGATTTTCTTGATGGAAAATGAAGAATCAACAACAAAACCAGTCTAGGCTATACTAAGAATGGATAATCACCCAATCAAGTTGATCCAAAGAATGCCTATGCAAATCCAAGACCAAGAAAACTGATAGGCAATCACTGTGGAAAGCAAGGCCACACATCAAATGTATGCAGAGGCAAAATGAAAGGTATTCCTAAATCCACATCTTCATTCATAGGATTTTGTTATAAATGTAACAAGAAAGGACATAAAGCATATGAATGTAAGTCTAAGATGAAACAACCAAAGAAGTAAACCTACATGGACAAATATTGTCCTACTTGCAAAATGAATGGGCACACAACTCTTAAATGTTGGAAGAAGAAAAAGCAAGAATGGAATCCTAAAGGTCAAGAAACTATTTATCAACTAAAAAGAGTCGGTAACTAGTATGTATGGGATTACAACACATGGAAAAATTGTATAGCATGTGGAATATTTGGTCACGTTGTTGCAAACTGTAAGAGATAGTGGACAAGAAAGTCTAGAGGCTGGACTAACCCCAGAATGGCATGCTTACACTATCATAAAGTTGGTCATCTCAAGAAAGACTGTAGAGACCAAATGACAGAGACCAGCACATATCCCAATGGAAATATCTTTGAATACATCCGAAGAATGAGAGACAAAATGTGGAGAAAATATTCAAATAATGATGAAGCTAGACCGAGAATTGAAAATGGTGACACCCCATCCAATGGATCTGGTGACATCACCACCCCCACCTAAGAAGAACAAGTAAGTATGGAATTGCATTACACTATGTATTATTTTACATCAATTCCATAATATGTTGATGAAATGCAAAATTATCATAAGTAAAGATGCCTCATGATATTACTTGTTAAAATCTGTGATAACTATTTCATCGGGCAATACATACCGAAATCCATCGGTATACGCTCAAATCTAAAACTGCCTACACTTACCGAGAATTGTCGGTTAACATGTAAAAGAAAAGTTGCTAGTGTAAACTGAAATGCGCCAGTAATCAAGCAAGTTGAATGAGTTATGTTCGCAAAACACCAAAACTCGTCGGTTAAAGCAAAGAGTTAGATGACCGCCCTGAAACATTGCATTATCACCGAAGAGAGAAGTTAGTGCTTAAACCAATGAATCTGTCTTCACACACTGAGGAGTAGTTGAGAATTACTGACTCACTTTTAGGGCAAACGTCTATAAAAGGGCGACAGAAGGGTTTCATTATTCACCAGTGAACAGAGCAGAGCGATGAGAGAAAAATTTGAGAAAACAACAATAGCATCATAGAGTGACTTCAACTTGACCCAGAGCACTCAAATAGATCAGTGACCACTACAAGTGTAATTAGTAAGTTCCTATGAAAACTGAGAACTTTGTTTTATGCATTTTTTTTTAAAGCCCTAAATATATGAAACAATGGCCACGACCTCAAGAACCACCAAACTAAAGAACATCAAGGAGGATAAGGTTAAAATTATCAAGAACTCTACTTGTGTGGAACCCCACTACAATATTTTCCCTGAGGTTGCATCATAACCCGACAAGGTTGGAGCATTCTCGCGAATACCAGCTAGGGTTTTGCTCATCAAAGATGTGCGAGCTTACATCCACTGCAAGATTGCAGAAATTGGTGACTTAGAGGTGGAACAAGATTTCAAGAAGTTATGTAATGAGGATGGATCCATTAAAGATGAACTCAAATACATAGAGGTGAAAGGGCTCACTAATGCTCTATTATTCCCAAAGGTATTCAAAATTGAGTGGATTCGGTTAGTACTAAGCCAAATTCACAATCACAAGCTATTGCTGGATGAGCCTAAAATGATAACCTGAGATGTTATTCATGCAGTCACCGGTTACCCTGTAACCGATAAGGTAAAGGCATTAAAACACCCACCCAAGGTTGAGATTGAAAAGAACACAGGAGAAAAATGTAATGGCAGAGAACTGAAGGTATCCACCATCACTGATATTGAATTGAGATTTGGAGCATGTGTCCTATGCTACAAATTCTTCCAAGCTAGCAGGATTAACAACATAGCATCCAGAGCTATGGATACAACTTATAAGATTGTAAATAAAGGTACTCAGTTGGATATGTCAAAACTTCTACTTAACCAGCTAGAAGAAAACCTAAGAACAATAAGAAATGCCAAGACAAATACATGTAAGTTTGGCTCACTTATCACGTGCATTTTCTTTTACTTCCAAGAATAATTTTTGTCAGTAGGAAATGTAAAATGGGATACCAAAAGACCAGTCACCATGCAGATCAGTGAATACATAACATCACTGGGAGACAACTTTGAAACAGTCATGGATGAGTACTTTACAGGATTCAAGGACTAAAAGCATAAAAGAGTTAGGATCCCTAAGCAACTTATTGAGAAATTAAAGAATGATATATGTTTTATGGTTGACACCGACCACACATAAATCAAACCTGTTGTACCAAGGAAAGCATGGTTACAACCTTTGGAATATGAGGTAAATATTGATCAAGCATCCAATGTAATTGATGCATTGATAAATGAACCATTAGACAAGACACAACCAAAGTTTGGAACTTATGAGGAGGCCAAATCAAGAATCAAAATTGGACATGAAGAAAGATAAAGTGGTTAAGACTTTAAAGAAAAGACTGTCAGTTACTGAGGAGGAAACTGAACAAAAGGAAGAAACCTAAGGACAATCACCCATCGATGAGGCTGAGCAAGTAAGTGACTCTGAGTCTACAGAGTCAGATACTCCATTACCAACACCAGCAAAGAAGATAAGAACCACAGTTGCTTCAAGGACAAGAAGCCAAACAGCTAAGGAATCAAGTCCTTCACCCTTAAAGAAAGGACAGGTAAGAACCTACAAGAGGAAACCGGTGACACAGAAAAGAGGGCCAACAAATAGAAGAAGGCTCATTAGAACCAGGGAAGATATTGAGGACACAGAACAAGATGAAGGTGTTCAAGAAGAAAAGAGCAAGATACCTGAAACAGTTGATGAGGTATGTGCACACATGATCAAATCAGGTAATGCAAATAGTAGAAAGGTCAAGAAATGGTTAACATTGGATCTCGTGGATCAAAATAAGATTGAGGAGGAAATCATAGAAATGATGTGTATATACCATTACCTCCCAATACAACTGGCTGACAAAATGCCCAAAGAACTTCAAGATAGACTATCAACAAGATGGACTTTTTCCTTGCACTCTGAGAAAGAAATTAGGGAAAGAGCCCTAGTATCATTCATGCCTCCTGAATCCAAAAAGGAGGAAATCAAAGAAATGATGAAGGCTCATTCCAAAAGGTTCTCACCGAAGACGAGAGCCTACCAAACTTTCTAAAAGGACGTCTACTAGAGTTAGACCAAAAAAGTGAAGCCGGGTGGAGAAAAATACTTGATATTCCTAAAATGGAAACAAGTCCCGAGCCATAGAGAGCTCCAACCAAGAATCAAGAAATAAAGAATGATCAAGCTACTAAGGAAACAACACCAATCATCATCATAGATGTTGAATTGGACAAGGAGGAGCTGGACGCAAAAGGCAACAAGGATATGGACGTTGGAGATGAGATATGGTCGGACACTATTGTGGACAATATTGTAGATAACACAGTCATTGACATAACCAATGATCTAGCAAAAGAAATATAGAAAGATGAATATGTCACTGTTATCAAGGACAAGACCGACGAACAGGACACAACATTTGACACTTCACATGTGAACATTTCAAGCAGCCTGCCAATATTAATGCAAGCCATCAATATACTTCAAGAAAAAGACAAATCACCTGACAAAGATTCAAGCATTCCCGAGGATGCAAGGGATGAAGGAAAGAAAGACAACACCGATGAACAAAATGTCATTGGAGACACTCATATTGTAATCAAAACTGACAAGATTGCAGAAGGATATTTACAGCAAACAGATGGAGATGCCATTGAGAAGGATGGACAGAAAAAGGAAGATGAAGTACATAAGGATACCGATGAAGGAGAAAAAAACAAACGATGGCATTCCTGAGGTAACCGAACAAGTTGCTATAGATAATGTAAAGGTTGATGTGGAGACGTCTACTCAAAACTGACAAGTTAATAATGAAGTACAACAGCAAAAAGAGGCAACACCACAAGTTACTTCATCCAGCACAATAGACAAATCCAAGAAGATGGATATGGTTCTACACTCAAGTGAAACTCAGAAGAAGAAGAAGAAATCCAAAAAGAGTAAGTTGGAAGTCACTCTAGATGAAATCATTGAGATACCCAAATGTGACCCAACTACACTTGACTATGAAGCACTGAAAGAATACGGTGAAATATGCCAGAGGAAGGCACTACAGGAGAAGCTAAGAAAGTAGAACTGAGACTCTATGGTACTAGAAACAACTAGGGACATCTTGCACCAGATTATACCGAAGCCATTACTACGTAGAACATTGATGCGGAGAAGGCAATTGAAGAGGGAGCATAATAGAAATATCAGCACAAACTTGTTGAAAAGATTAGCCAAGAAGTGGTAGTAAACAAGGTAAAGCTTTCAGAATTCATAAGTGAATTAGATCCAATAATTGTTGAAGCTATTTCCTTAATCCAACAATTGAGCACAATTGACAAATTCACTAAGGAGCATAGTGATAAGATAGCAAAGTTAGATTTCAATCTATCTACAAGTGCTAAAGGCTTAACCACCAAGGACAATGCAATAAAGTTGCATTATGAAAAGATAGTTGATACAAAAAGGTTAAGATGGGAACTGTGGGAAGTAGAAACATAATTGAGGGAAGAGGTCACCGAGCTCCAAGCTCAACTTCTACCAAATCTAACACTGCTTTAACAGCATATTAGTTCAACGAGACAACTGATAGCAGCCCCCGAGATGTCTGTAGCAGACACCATCTATGATATGCACTCAAGGATAACACTCGAGCACATGGCTCTAGAGAACCTGAAGGACCAATGGAAGAAGATGATGGAAGACATGAAGTCTTCACACTCTCACATTTTTTATAAGCTATAAGCTATACACCTTTGCCCTTAATATCAAAAAAGAGGGAAAATAATGATATGTACAGATAGCAATCTATACATTACTATAGAAAAAGAACAAAAAAAGGGGGAGTATAATGATACACCAGCATATACATAGGGGGAGTCATAAAATGACTAAGGAATATATATGATGTACATACTAAATATTTTTGTTAGTGTTTTGCACATATCAATTTTTTATACTAATGTCAAAGGGGGAGATTGATGACATTATTTTTCCATTAGTATGCAAAGAACACTTTCGGTAAGCATACACCGAAATACAGAACAAAGAGAAAACCAAAAATGCAGATATCATAGATCACCGAAAAACTGCTAAGTACAAAGAAAATCGATGACACGGTTTTGTGTGTAAACCAAAAATGCAAAATGGAAAGGATGAAGAGGAACCCGAAAGTGGAACCCGACGAGCAGGTCATAGTGCAAACTAAGAGAACAGTCAAAGAGGAACCCAAGAGACAGTTCAAGTAGGAACACTGAGAAATAGTCTAACTGACTTCAGAGTATAACTGACTGACAGAAATCAAAAGTCAGTTGCAACCCTCAAAAAGTGGATCTAACTTCCACGTCAGATAAAAGAGTCATGTTTTATTTATAAAGTCTTGATTTGTTTTTAAATCCATTTCTTTAGGGACAAGAAACATTAATTTAAGTGTTTTAATTAGTCTAACTAATTTAAAATACATAGACTAGGAGATCAAGATAAAGTTGTAAACCTGTGATCTTAGAGTTAATATTGTTTTACATGAAACTTGATTAGGTCAATCTATCTTATAAATAGATGTTGTAATCATTCATTATTAAGGATGTGATAATGGATGAGGGGATGAATGAAGCATACGAGCACATCTATGGATCAAACTGAAATTTTCAAGAACCAGAATAGCAAAAGGTGAATTTGGTTATCAAGAACCAAGAACAGAGGCTATCGAGCATCAGAGGTAATATTCAATCACACTAGGTGATATACTTATACATGAAATCTTAAATGGATCTATTATCAGCAATAGGAGATTGCATACACCAGGTCAAATTGTAATTTTCTTACATTCTAACAAGTGAAGAAAAGTGTTAAAATCCTTTCAAGGAAGGTGGATTTAACCATCCAATTATAAATCTCTTAATCGAGTGCACACTAAACAGTGTTTCTAAAGCTCTTAATAGAGTAGACTTTAACAGGTCTCCACAGATACTCTTAACTGGGTAGATCATCAGAAGTGATCAAATTGTAAGCCTTAACTGGCCCCTTCCAATCTACAGATAGTGAATAATTTGTGGGTGTCATCCCCACCGCAGTTTTTACTTCCTAACAGGAGTTTTCTGCGATATCATATCTTGTGTTATGTGTCAATTGCTTTCATGAATGTTTCTATGAATGTTCACATGTTTGATTAAGTTTATGAATTGATAAATCTTACATCAAGATAGCATAGAACATATGGTTGGATGAACAATTGATTACCTAAAGGATAAAGGTTAAAAGATACAAAAAATTTAGAGGTATTGATTCACCCCTCCCCTCTCAATACACACTTCCCATTAATTCCAACAAATGGATCCTAGGACCATTTATGATCCCTTATGACACATTAATGTATCTTGGGACCCCTTATCATGATACATACGACCCATTAATGTGTCTTAAGGGATCCTAAGGGGTCGTAGGATACATTAATGGCTCATAGGACTATTTATGACCCCTTGGGATGCATTAATGTATCCTAGGACCACTTCTGACATATATGACCCATTAATGTGTCATATCAATGGGTCCTATGATCATTTATGACCCCTTAGAACATATTAATGTGCCTTGGGACCCCTCAATACCACTCATGACACATACGACCCATTAATGTGTCATAAGGGATCCAAAGGGGTTGTAGAATACATTAATGGATCCTAGGACCATTTATGATCCCTTAGGACCCATTAATGTGTCCTAGGGCCCCTTATGACACATACGACCCATTAATGTGTCCTAAGGGGTACTAGGATACATTAATGGGTCCTATGACCATTTATGACCCCTTATGACACATTAATGTTTCATGGGACCCCTCAGGACCCCTTATGACACATATGAACCATTAATATGTCATAAGGTTTCCTAAGGGGTAGCAGGATACATTAATGGGTCCTAGGACCATTTATGACCCCTTAAGATCCATTAATGTGTCATGGGACCCCTTATGCTACATACGACCCATTAATGTGTCCTAAGGGGTGTCAAGGGGTCCTAGGATAGATTAATGGGTCCTAGGACCATTTATGACCCCTTAGGACACTTTAATGTGTCTTGAGACCCCTTAATATATGACCAATTGTTGGAATCATTTATCGTTGCACCAAAAGCTTGAACTTTCAATTCCTGATACAAATGCCAGATTTAACCCGACCCACAGGAGGCGGTTAATCCATGTCACAAATCTCCAAGGAGGGTTGACCACCAATTCAACATCATTAATGTTTCTTAAGGGGTCCTAAGATACATTAATAGGTCCTACAACCATTTATGACCCCTTATGACCCATTAATGTGTCATAAGGGGTCCTAGGATACATTAATGGGTCCTAAGGGGTCATATATGGTTCTAAGACCCATTAATGTATCCTAAGACCCCTTGAGACTCATTAATGAGTCCTAGGCCCCCTAGGACAACTACGACCCATTGATGTGTCCTAAGGGGTCCTAAGATACATTAATGGGTCATAAGGGATCCTAAGGGGCCTTAGGATACATTAATGAGTCCTAGGACCACTTATGACCCCTATGATCCATTAGTGTGTCTTAGGACCCATCATAACCCCTTAGGACTATTTATGACCCATTAGGACCCATTAATGTGTCCTAGGACCCCTTATGACACATACAACCCATTAATGTGTCCTAAGGGGTCCTAGGATACATTAATGGGTCCTAGGACCATTTATGGCCCCTTAGGACAAATTAATATGTCTTAGGACCCCTTAGGAACCCTTACGACACATAAGACCCACTAATGTGTCCTAAGGGGTCCTAAGATACATTAATGGGTCCTAGGACCATTTATGACCCCTTAGGACCAAATGTGTCATGGGACCCCTTAAGACACATATGACCCATTAATGTGTCATAAGGAGTCCTAAGTGGTCATATGTGGTTCTAGGACTCATTAATGCATCCTAGGACCCCCTAGGACACCTACAACCCCTTAGGACTCATCAATGTGTCCTAGTACCCCCTAGGAAAAGTACGATATGTTAATGTGTCCTAAGGGGTCCTAAGGGATCATAGGATACATTAATGATTCCTGCAACCACTTATGACCCCCTACGACCCATTAGTTTGTCTTAGGACCCCTTATGACCCATCGATGTGTCCTAGGACCCCTTATGACACATACGACCTAGAGATAGAGCATAACATACATATGGTGCACGTCATAAATGGCATGCACCATATATAAAGAATGGTGGATGGACGCAAACAATGCAACTTTTTTATGTATTGTATATGGCGTATTCCAAAGAGAGGGAGAGAATGGGATATATATAGTATATATTATTTAATATATGATATATATTACATTATAGTATATTATAATAAATAATATTATATGCTAATAATATTATAACATTTAATATTATATTATAATATATAAGAGTTTATATATATATAACATATTATATTATATTATATATTATAATATATAATATATATTATGTAATATAATATATTATATTAATTTATATATAATACTATATGTTATAATATATTATATTATATTATATGTTATAATATATCTATATACAAGTTATATAATATTATATAAAATTAACCAAAAATGGTTAATTTATGGAGACAAACTTTAAGTTGAGGTTTTTTGTAGAACATATATATGTATACATACATATATATACATATAAGTATACATATATACATATATGTATACTTATATACATATATGTATACTTATATACATATATGTATATATGTATACTTATATGTATATATGTATATATATATATATATACATATATGTATGTATATACATATATGTATGTATGTGTGTGTGTGTATATATATATATATATATATATATATATATGTGTGTGTGTGTGTGTGTATATGTGTATATATGTATGTTAATCCCTAAGTTTTGTTGATTATTAGTGACCCACACTTAGTCATTTACTTAGGCAGTTTTAGTTGGTTAATCACTGTGGCCGAGCTAAACATTCAAGGCCGAGCAACATTGTCAAGCAAGTTTTAGGTTGTCGAGTTACATCATTTTGATCCAAGTAGAATATTAAGTGTTGAGCGACAGAGATGTTTAGTACCAAGCATAACAGTTTTTTCATACATGTCAGGATTAATTCAAACTTTGATGAAAATGGTTTAGGTCGACTTGTATGAGATTCGGGCTGACATTTATACGCATTTAATATTTTTCTACCGAGTTAATTTTGCATTTAATTGTTTTATACTATGCATGGCATGGATCCAATTAGGAAATTAGTATGCATTGGATGCATAAACTATAGATCTTGATCGTTGATCTAGATCTCGCTGCCAGATCTGAAAGGATATAATAAGATTGCTTCTAACCCTAAAAATAGAGTGAGCAAGAGATATACAGAGAAGGGTTGTTGTTCATGAGAGATGAACAGTAAGTCATTTTGAGAAGAAGCCTAGATCAAGCAGAATGACAGAGCAGTGATAAGTAGAGTAAAGACATATATGATTCAGAGACCATAGAAGGTATTGGAAAGAGCAGATCTATCATCAACATCTGAGTGCATAACGAAGGATCACTACTTGGAACATTCTAACAGGTGTATCAGGTGAAATCTCTTAACAGAGTGGTTCTAGCATACCGTTTCAAATCTCTTAGCCAAGTGCTTACTTTACTGTAAGTTGAAATCCTTTAACAAGGTAGATTGTAATGATCTTTAGTTCTTAACAGAACAGACCTTTAACTAGGTAGATTGCATGTTGCAATCAAACTCTTGTAGCCCTAATAGGCACACTTTATTGCTGCAGTAGTGAAGATTTTGTGGGTGTCATCCCCACCCCAGTTTTACCTATTTGGGTTTTTGGCTTACCAAAATTTTTGTGTTATGAGCTATACATTTCATGTTATGGATGCTATTTGATGTTAGGTTAAATTCATATATGTATGAATGTGAATCAATTTGTTTTAAGTGGTTAAGTTTTAAGATCTGATTCACCCCCCCCCCCCCGCCCCCCCTCTNTCCCCCCCCCCCCCCCGCCCCCCCTCTCTCTTAGTATCTTGCTTTCCCATTATTGTACTTCCAACAATTGGTATCAGAGCACAGTTCACCTACAAAAGATTTTAATCAGCTTGTGAGTACAGATCTTGAAATGGAAGTTTACAAGTTGGGTAAAAGTCATTGAGAATCAAAAGATCGAGATTCAGCTAGCATTACATCAGCCTGAGATAGCAAGACAGGAATTGAAGAAATCATTGACAGCTAGGAAAGATTTGGCCAAACAAATGAATGATACTCATTACCAGGAAGATGACACTACAAATCTATTTCAAAATGGAGATTCCACTGAGAGAGATGCAGCAATTGCAGATCTACTGGAAAAGAACAATGCACTATGTGAAGAAGTCAGAAACTTGAAAAGAGAACAAGAAATGCAAAGAGTTAGACTATGTGAAGTAGTGGAACAAAAGAAGAAAGCTAAAGATGACAAAGCTATGGCAGAAGAAGACAAAAGATTGATAAATGTCAGACTTGATGAAAGGACACATGTTGTGTAAATGATGACAATCAATCAGGTTGAAATGGAAAATCAACTGCTACTTTCAAATCAGGAGATTAGTAGGAAAGATATGGAAATGATAAATATGAGATCTGAGAACAATCAATTGAAAGATGATTTGAGATCTGAGAAGGAACTTAATGAAAGGTTGAATAAACCTAATGAGGCTTTGACTCATTTTGAGAATCTGATGGAAGCATCAAGGAGGTCAAAGGATTCTTCTAGATTAGGTCACATTGAACCAAAGACATCTGCTGAGAAAGGAGAATCATCTAAGAATGGTGAAAGGAGGAATGCAAAGACAAAGCACAACAAGCATGTTTGCCACCACTGTGGAAAACCAGGTCATACAGAAAACATTTTCCGAAGCAAGAAAGGTAAGTCCAATCCTAAACCTAAGTTTAATGGTTACTATTTTAATTGCAAGGAATTTGGACATAAAGCACATGAATGTTGGGCTGAAGCAAGTAATGCACCCCCCAAACCAATATTTAACGGTTATTGTTACAAGTGTCAGAAACATGGTCATAAGGCACAAGACTATAGATCCAATGCTAAATAGCAATGAACATCAAAGACACAAACAAAAGCATCTATGAAAGGCAACACTTACAACTGGGATTATAATACAAGGCAGAGTTGTCATTACTGTGAAGAACATGGACATGCACCTGAAGATTTCTTAAAGACACATGTCAAAGGGAAATCTAAGAGTTGGATGAATGGAAGCTTAGTCTATTTTAGTTGTTTGAAGATAGGTCACACTAAGAGAGAGTGTAGGAAAAGAGTTCCTGCTCCTACTGTTGAAGAAATAAGAGCACAGATGAACCAAACATGGGTAAGGAAAACAAAGCCGAGTAGCAGTGAATCCACTGAAGCTGAGGTCACCCAATCTAATGGATCAGGTGATCACACCATCTCCAACTGAGCAATAAAGGTATGCAATGAACTACATTTAAATTTCAAATCTTACATCAGTTCCTAATATGTAAATGTGCCAAAGTCCATATCTACATATGTTAAGATGCACCAGGACATGTTTGTGACAAGTGCCGAGAAGAGGTATCTGCACTATAGGTGCCGAGTTGGTTAGTTGGCTGAGTAAGTTGTGTAATGGTTGAATGTGGTAAGCCGAGTGGTATGCAAGTTGTGTTAGTTGGCCAATGACAGTTGGCTTGCACTAACCTAACGGGAAAAATATTTAATGCTTACCTATCTTGACCTTTTGAGTCTATATAAGGATGAACGGTCTATTATTCACTTTTACCTTGTGATTTTCAGCATTCACAGAGCGATCGAAGAAGTTGCAAAATTTATCTTAGTAAAGTTTGTTTCGATAATTTTGTCAGCGTGTCATCGGCAACCCTAAGTTGAACAGTGCAAAGTGATTGCTTGCTGAGGTACTTTGTTCTTCATTCTCAAACCCTAACTCCAAAAGATTATGGCTGCAAGTTCTTCCGCACTAGTTAAAGGAATGGAGGAGGAGTTAAAACAAATTAAGTTAGTAAGGAGTGATGCATGCGCACCACCAAACTTTTGTGTCATTCCTGAAAGTGCAATTCTAAGTGATCTTAACAGAGCTCTATCATCGATCCCACCAAAGGTACTTATGATTCATGATGTTAGATCCTGCTACATGGTTAAAATTGGTGAAGTGGGTGACAATGAATTGAGAAAATATTATGACAAGTTGTGTGAAAATGGAATTATGAAAGATGAATTCAAGCATTTAGCCGAAAAAGGGTTAACTCATGCCCTAGAATTTTTGACAGAATTCAAGGATGAATGGATTAAAGTTGTCCTAAGCCGAGTTCATAATATGCATATGTGGCTGGACAATGGACTAGTTAAGATCACAAAAGATATTATTCATCGAGTTACTAGGTATCCTATTATCAGTGGTAAATGAACTATGAGATATCAAAGTAAAGAAGAGATAGCAGCTAACACTGGAGCTGTCTAGAACAACAGAGGTATGACTATCTCTACAATTGAAGACTTAGAACTTGACTTTGGAGTGAGAGTGATTGCACACAAGTTCTATCAGTCGAGCCGACTGGATAGTGTTCCCTGTACAGTAGTGGACCAGGCATGGAAGATAGTCAAAAAGAATCACACCTACGACCTTGCCAAGCTGCAGTTGACACAACTAGCCAAGAACTTACTATCAATCAGAAAAGCTAAAATCTCATCATGTAAGTTTGGCTCTTTGCTAGTGTGTATATTCTTCTATGTACAGAAGTCATTTCCTACACTAGGAAATATTATTTGGAAGAAGGACAGACCCATCACTTTACAGATTAGTGAATGTATTCAGCAATTAGGCAACAATTTCAATGGTATTATGGGAAATTATTTTGTGGAATTCAAAAAGAGAATGAGGTTGAGGACCAGAATTCCCAATTCACTTGTGGAGAAGAACTACGAAGAGATATGTTTCTTAGTTGATACAGATTACACCTATATTCAGACTATGACACCTAGGGTATCATGGTTGGAGCCATTTCCCTATGAAGTTAATATTAATTATACATCAATAGCTATCACAACACTCCTAGTAGAGGAGATTGATACTAAAGCTAAAAGATTCAGAAATTATGATGAAGCAAAGGAAAAAATTTCAATGAATCTTAAGGCAGGAACCATGGAAAGAAAGAGGAAAAGGATTGTGAAAAATCTAAAAAAGATGGTTGGCTTGCTGAGTTATGAAGAGCTAGAGGATGCACCTCTAGACATATCTACTGGACAAGGAGAAGATGTATCTGAGGAACAAGAAGTAGAAGTCAGTGAATCTAAAGAAGAGATTATTGTTAAGGAAAAAGGGAAGAGGCCAGCAGTAGCAAAGGTAACAAAGATGAGTAAATAAAAACCTAGAGTTACCCCTCCCATTGCTAATCATCCAAGGACAAGGGCATCTGCTACCACATCTCCAGCAGAGCAAACAAAATTTTATGTAAAGAAGATTGGAGAAAGTAGTTCTAGATCGAAGACAAATTTTGCAACAAAGGTTGTGTTGAGCCTACAAGTTAAGAGACCAAGAAGAAAACTGCATTTGGATCCAGAGAGTGATGAAGACAAGATAGAAACTGATGAACCTATCAAAATACCAACAACACCATTCAAGAAACCCACAGATATTAATGAGGTATGTGAAAACTTGAGAAATTCTACAGGGTTATCTGGTTTTAAGTTTATCAAGTATGAAAAATTGAAGGTAGAAGATAAACATAAGGTTCAGGAAGCACTTCGAGACATGATGTGTAATTTTAAGTTAACTCCTATAGAAATAGGAAACAATGTGTCGAGTGAGTTGTATGAATTTCTATCTAGCAAGTGGGACTTTGCACTCACAACTGAGAGACAAATAAGAGAAGGCACTTTAGCTCAAGTCATTCCTGAGATAACCAAGAAATAGAGAGAAAAATTTATTGAAGAGTATAAGCATAAATTCATACCTAAACAAAGAGGTTATGCTATTTTGAAGAATGATATTGAAGGGATAGTACAGTAGAGTACTAGAATTTGGAAGGATATTTTTGGATTGATTGTTCCAAAAGAAAAGAAAACTGATGAAGGAACATATGAGCCGAAGGCTAAACAAATAGAATCCACCCCTCTACCACAGAAATCAATAGTTCACATTTCTACTAAGCCTGAGAAGACTGGAATAGAAGCACAAGGACAAACAGAGATAGTTAACACTGTTGATCTGACTATTGACAGTCCAATTGATGTGACATTTGATAACTCTAGCAATCTGGATGCTGAGGGTCAGGATGAGCCGAGGGACTCAACTATCGAATCACCTATTAAGGCAACTGAGGCTGAAGAAGAGAATAGTACAATGGACGAAGAAGAGAGAACTCAAATGGAATATGAGGATAAGGATGCTCAGAAAGAAGCAGAAAAGGAGAAAACAATTGAAGAAGAGGTAATTGTACAACATTCACCTATTTTAGAGGTTGGAAAATCAGTTCTAGACAGTAGTGAGGAGATAAGAGATATTAACAATAAGCCTAAAGAACAAAAGGCAATGCAAGTGTTGGTTGAACTACCACATTCTGCATTATCAAATCCCACGGGACTTAAAATAGGAGGCATGTCTGATCAGCAAGAAATTTTGACTGAACTAAAAGATGCAATGGTGTCAACTACTGAATCTGGAAAAGGTATTGTAGAAACGAAGCCGAGCAGTAGTTCACCTGAATTCAAGAGGAGGAAAGTTATGAGGAAGAAGTCTCTGATTCTAGATGTCACATTAGATGAAGTTATTGTGATTCCACCATGGGATCCCAATGTTCTGTCTTATGAACAAATTGAGACTCTTCAAGAGCTACTTAAGAGGAAGAAAAGATAGGAGGAACTGAAAAGGGAGCATAAGCAAAAGCAAGTGTTACATGACATCAAAGACATATTTGTAAAGGCTTTTGACATGGAAGATGAAAACCCTCAAGCTCCTATTCTTGAACAGTTAGTTCATATTGTGCAAAAGGTAAATGACGACAATATTGAAGCCAATGAGAAACTGTTGCAATGGTCTGAGAGGAAATTTGAGAACAAGGTACTAGCAAAAATCTCAGGAGAGATTGCAGTAAAACAGGTTGAACTTTCTTCTCTGGTATAAATTTTAGAAGGGGTTGCAACAAATGTTTATTCTTTGTATCAAAATTTATCTGATGTTGAATTCTTCACAAAGGATAATCTACAGGCTTTAGATAAATTGCAACTAGACCTAAAGTCAACTGGAATTTCACTGAGTATAGATGCTAGCACTTGCTCCTTACATTTTAATAGGTTGACTTATGCACAAAGAAGGATATCCGAGCTCATGGATGAAGATGGTCAGATTAGGACCAAATTGATTACTATTCAGACAAGTCTGATACCTCATCTGGAGGTCATTCAGAAAGAACTTTCACCTGCAAATGAATTCGTTAAGAGAGATTCTCATCTCTCCACTGCAGAAATTTTAGTTAGTCTAGTTGCCGAGCTAGAAGTAAAAATAGCGGTTATGAAGTTTGTCAAGGACAGTTGGGACTCTGCATTTGAGTCTACCTTACAACTTCATAAATAGTTTTTGGACAAGTATAACTTGACCCCACCTACAATTAGTGACAAAAACAAGGGGGAATCTGATAGGACTAACAAGGATATAGCATAAGGAAATCAGTACAGGTATCCATGTAAATATTTTTTTTGAAGGCATGTATACTATGTAAAGTTTTGTATGTAGTATGATGTACATTCCTAGGGAGAGTACAGTATGTACTTAGGCAACATTCTAGATGGAATGAATTGTAATGATAAGTGTGTTTTTGCCACTAATATCAAAGGAGGAGATTGTTAATCCCTAAGTTTTGTTGATTATTAGTGACCCACACTTAGTCATTTACTTAGGCAATTTTAGCTGGTTAATCACTGTGGCCGAGCTAAACATTCAAGGTCGAGCAACATTGTCGAGCAAGTTTTAGGTTTCCGAGTTACATCATGCCGAGCCGAGTAGAATATTAAGTGTCGAGCAACAAAGATGTTTAGTGTCGAGCAGAACAGTTTTTGCATACATTTCAAGATTAATTCAAACTTTGATGAAAATGGTTTAGGCGGACTTGTATGATATTTGGGATGACATTTGTATGCATTTAATATTTTTCTACTGAGTTAATTTTGCATTTTATTGTTTTATACTATGCATGGCATGGAGCCAATCAGGAAATCAGTATGTATTGGATGCATAAACTATAGATCTTGATCGTTGATCTAGATCTCGCTGCCAAATCCGAAAGGATATAATAAGATTGCTTCTAACCCTAAAAATAGAGTGAGTAAGAGATATACAGAGAAGGGTTGTTGTTCATGAGAGATGAACAGTAAGTCATTTTGAGAAGAAACCTAGATCAAGCAGAATGACAGAGCAGTGATAAGTAGAGTAAAGACATATCTGATTGAGAGATCACAGAAGGTATTGGAAAGAGCAGATCTATCATCAACATCTGAGTGCATAACGAAGGATCACTACTTGGAACATTCTAACAGGTGTATCAGGTGAAATCTCTTAACAGAGTGGTTCTAGCAAACCGTTTCAAATATCTTAGCCGAGTGCTTACTTTACTATAAGTTGAAATCCTTTAACAAGGTAGATTGTAATGATCTTTAGTTCTTAACAGAAAAGACCTTTAACAAGGTAGATTGCATGTTGAAATCAAACTCTTGTAGCCCTAACAGGCACACTTTATTGTTGCAGTAGTGAAGATTTTGTGGGTGTCATCCCCACCCGAGTTTTACCTATTTGGGTATATGGGTTACCAAAATTTTTGTGTTATGAGCTATACATTTCATGTTATGGATGTTATCTGATGTTAGGTTAAATTCATATATGTATGAATGTGAATCAATTTGTTTTAAGTGGTTAAGTTTTAAGATCTGATTCACCCTCNCCCCTCTCAGTATCTTGCTTTCCCATTCTTGTACTTCCAACAATGTATGTGTGTGTGTGTGTGTGTACATATATATGTATATATACATATATGTATGTGTGTGTGTGTGTGTGTGTGTGTGTGTGTGTGTGTGTGTGTGTGTAAACTAAATTCTATGTTCTCATTGATATGGGAACTAGAAATATGGGTCATTCTGGTATATCCCAGCTATAATCTGGCCTTTTTTATTACTCTTCAACTATCTGTTAGATGTTTTCTGAGTTCTTTGAGGGTGATGTTTGGAGATTTTCTAAATTGCAGATGACTAGATGATCTTTTATTGATGTTTCAATTGCGGTTATGAAGATAGTTAACTTGATGATTCTTCATTTTTTGCAACCTAGAGATAAATGGTAAATTTGATTGAAGTAAGCATATGTGGCCTTTATGAAACAGAGTATAGAGATGAATGTTTATTTTATAGGAAAGGTTCATATTTACAAATGTATTCATATATACATGTGGTTTATTTACATAATTGAGAAGCATTATTAATAAACGCATATATGTATGCATGTGTTTGTATGTATCCACCTTTTGTTGTAGACGTATAACGACACATATGCTAGAAAACATGCAGTTTTGGATGGGCAATCTAAATTCTTACTGATAGGTTATACTTGGTTCACTTTTGTTTGATTCATTTGAGAGATATCTACTTTTTGCTTCAGAATGAACATCATGCTTCATTATCATTTAGTGAAGCTGACATTTGTTGTATCCTTGTTGGTATTCTAAGCTCTTGGAATTATGCAATTGGTTCATAGAAACAGTTGATTAATGTTTTATCCTACTCAAAATAGCATTCTAACAACTTATCTTAGCTGGAAGGCTTTGATATTTTTGTAGGGAAATCTTGTACAGAGGAGAAGTTTATTGAAATCTTAATTAGAGAAAGCAATGGAAAAAGAACATGTATTTTGCAAGACATCTTCAAGACAACGACTTTTGTTGGTTGTAATTAAATCCATTATGTAAATGATAGGTCATGAAATGTATATTTGTTAAAAAACTGTGATATTTTGATATTTGTATGTATCCAAACACAATGAGTTCTGGTAAAGACCGAAAGTTTTCTTGACTTTGTTCTTTCCTATCGGTGCCCACACTGGATGGAGATGTAAATTACTTTTTCTTTTATTAAATAAAATTCCTTCGGCTTCGGCCTTTACCCATCAATATATATATATAATCCGATATCGAATATGAAATTTGATATTGGATAGGTCTGATACGAATCTGGAACCAAGAGATTTGCCTAGAGATTGTTGTGGGTTTTGGCTTGGCAATGCCAAACCTAGAAGGTCAACCAAAAAAAATTGAAATCTCCCTACGTTTTTAGACTTCAACCTTATAGCTAACGACTTTTTTTTATCCAAAATTGATGAAATAAAAAGGGTTATCTAAGAACATTCTTAGCTTTCCACCAATATAAATTATGTCAAGTTTTGAGATTAATAAAAAAAATTAAGTTGGATTATGTCTAAAGTCTCAATTGGTAGGCTGATTGAAAAATGTCTATAACTTTCAAACGATATAACATCTTTTAAATTTGAAACATGTGTCACATTCTATACTTTGAATACTTTAAGAAAAAAATAAAATAAAATTTATTAAGTTTTGACCAAGTTAAGGTGGTCAGACACACGAGTTTTTATATTCTAAAAAAGTTGTAGTAAAAAATCACAATTAATTATTTATTTGAAAAAAAAATTACACAAAAATATGTATCACATCCAAAGATGAGGCTTCTACTTAAATCTAGAATCTTATAAAATTATCATTTGATTATAGTTAGGGTGGTCAGACATACACCTACTGTTAGAATGAATTTAGAATAACTGAGAGGGGGGTGAATCAGTTATCCTCAGGTCTAGATGTACCAATTGAAACTTTATAGCACTTTAAACAACTCAAATCTTCTCGGCAGCAATAGCATAATTCAACAACATAAATATGTAGTTTACTGTTCAAATGTAATCAACTTGTAGAAACACAACATAAACATTCACACAAGTTGACACCAGTATTTAACGTGGAAACCCAAATTGGAAAAAACCACCAGTAACATGCTACCAAGTTTACACTCTTCTGAAGTGAGCTCTGCTAGGAGCCAACCCTGTTAAAGGTTACAAAACACATTGCTAAATGTCACCTGGTTAAAGGATTTAATCACCCTGTCAAGAGTGGCCTTGTTAGAGGTCTTAGAACATTCCACCTGAATGTCACCATGCTCAAAGGATTTATACAATGACTGTTAGGTCAACCTGGTTAAAGGATTTTGACTGATACAATGGTTAGAAAGTAATCAGCAGGTGTGATCTGATACATACAGCTTACTTTGCAAATCCAAATCCAATTCAACTCTTATGCTAATTCACTAAGTGGCCTCCATTCTCATTTCAATCTTCAGATCTTCTTGGAAATCCATCAAGCAATCACTTTTGTAACTCTCTTCTTCTTTGTTCAACCTTCTTTGGTAGATCATGCCAATCAGTCAATTAACCATGCAATTCTCTTGCATACACTTTTCACATACATACATCTTCTTGAAAAACCCCTTGAGGTTATCTTATACCTCTTCATCTAGGTAAAATAAATCTTTTTCGCTTAATCAAGATCGTAGATCTTAGGTTAGGTCAAATCCAACGGATCTTTCCATCATTTATATTTAATTTACTTCTCCAAAGTAATCATGCATTAGTTACAGTTACCCGTGCATTTAAATAATGTGGACTAATCGTTCTTATCCTTAATTAACTTTACATATCCCAATAAATTCAATTATGTCGGCCAGAGATCTCAAATCTCAACAATTACCAAAATAATATTGCTCGGCCAACACTGTGTTCTTCCACTCGGTCATCATTGTTTTCCTCAGCAATTTACTGGCGCTCGGTCGACACTAAGAAATTATGCTCGGCATACACTGGTGCTTAGTCGACACAAACTTTGCTCGGCATATACTATTCTCAGTAAACTGACATCTTGACTTAGTGTTATGGATAAACAACACATTACTTTGCCAATGTGTCAATTGATCAAGTACCCTTGTAATTTCTCATAACTCAACCATTTCACTCGGTCTTCTTGTTATCCTTGCCTTCAAATCTTCTTCAACAATCAATAGATATGGTACTCAAACAGATAGCAATAGTCTCACCAGTTAAGGTTTGACATCAATGACAAAACAACAATTGTTTACATTGTAGCTTTCCAACAATTCTTATCTTTTTCTTGAAGTTCACTTATTACTGCATTGAAATTTAAAATTTTCACCAAGTAGATTATTTTTTGTTGAAAAAATAACTAGTATCTTAGAAACTACATTCAATTTCCTATAGATTCTCTTCTTATATATTTTTGATACAATGTTAATAACTTGTTCAATTTTTTACGTCAAGTTGCCTAACCCTATTTTTTTTAAATTTCATTGCCATTTAAGGGCCTACTTTGGCCCCTCATAATGCTGCACATACCCATTATTGAACTTTTTTGATATTCAATTTTTTAGTTCCTCAAATTTTTACATCGAAACAAAAATTTGAAAATCAAGGAAAACACTTCCACTTTTGCACAGAAGCGGGACTCAACTTCTTGCAGGCACCCTTATTTTAGTACCAAAATTAACATTCTATTTGTAAAATGTTCGTGCAAATGTAAAAATCAAATGGATTTTTCATATGTCTAAAATGTAAATGAATGAATTGTGTATTAAAATAAATGTAGAATTGTATAAACTAAATGTGATTGATGTCCATTGTGATTTTAGCTTATTAAATACCATATGTTATTTATTGTAAAAAGAATTGACGAATAATCATTGAGACTATATAATTCAAGATGTAGATATTTGCATTAGGAAAATATGTTTTTTTGCTAGAGTAGAATTGCATGGTATGAAGAGAGGATTGTGAGGTGACATGTTTTGCATATGATGGTTTTGTAAGTGGCTTGATCTAGATATTGCACATTAACCCTTGACCATAAAAAGAGATACCTATATTTATACCAATTCAAACAAAGCTCCATATTGTATTTTATTTCATAGTAGTAACGCTTTTCTGAGTCGTTGTGAATTGCTATATTACTAAAACAGTTTAATTTCTTTTAGTACAAAAATTTACATACTACTAAAATAATTGAATTTCAATGTCCAAAATATAAATACATGAATTCTCTAAATCAAATGTAAATTATACAAACCAAATAGGACTAATTATGACATTAGCTTATTCAATACTATATGTTATTTATGTTAAAACAAAATTGACAAACGAATCATTAAGACTATATTACTCAAACATTTTGTAGTACAATTCATCAAAATGCTTAGAAATATGACATACATGCATTACAATAGAGGACATAGCAAATTGACAATATTGCATTATTGAATTAGCATTGCAACATTCTTAATGTGTACCATACTAATAGAAATAGTTCAATGGCATGTGACACAATATATGGATTGAATTGAGTTGGCCATTTCCCATCCTATCGATCCAGCTGGTGAGAGATTCCTATGGATTGAGTGGTAGTCATTAGCTGGAGGGCGTCCTATATTCTAATCCCATCATATCCTATTCTATGTATAGTAGCGAGCTATCCTATACATCATATGTGGATGGTCAGAAATGAAGTAGTAAGGAAGGGAATGAATGAAGGAAATCTCGGTCGGAATGAGAAAGGAGACTGTCCATAGACTCTCGAGCACCTCGATAGAAAAGAATAGAAAAGAATATGACTTGCTTTCACTCTCTTCCCAATCATGGTTGGCATACAGACATTGAACAGAATAAAACCACTTAAAGGTTATCTGCTTGGTTCAGATCAAAAGTTGGCCCAAGCTAACAGATATTGTCTGCTAATGCTTGCGAATGAGGGTCCCAGAATCAAATGCCTCTTTTTCTAGGTATTCAAAGGTGTAGCTAGGTATCTCACCATCTTTTTGCTTTCTCATAGGCAGGCATCTTTCCACCAATGCCTCTGCCGGATAGTACGCTTCTCAATTATTCTTTTAAGCACCTCTAAAATAAAACAGAGAAATTTTTCTACACCATAAAAGAATGAATGATGGTAATACACATCCATGTCAAAATAGATAAACAAATGAAATTTCTACACTATAAAAGAATGTATGATTGTAATATATGTCCATGTTAAATAGATCAAACAAGTAAAGTAAGATCTAAATTATTACAAACCTTGAAAAAAATATGTGTTACCTAGATTTCTAATTCAAAAAGAGATTACATGTAAATAGAGCAAAAGTATTATAATATATTTCAAAAAGTATATTATAATTGTCTAATATGTGAACAAGTGTATTTTGCTTAGAATGATTATTATCAAATATGATGAACAAATGTATACCTAACAAATTACAATTCATAAATCAAAAAAGAATTTATCTAAAATTTGTACGAGTTCTTTGAATTTTTTTAATTATATTTTCTAGTTACATTAACACATTTATATGGAAAGGAGTATATTTCACTTTAAAATGAAAATAGAATACTAAATCCCTATCAATTAGGCAAAGTATGTGTTAGCATTATCATAGAATTGAAGGAAGACAATACATAAACAAAATAATATTCAAATACACAAAAAATGGGTTATTACGCATAACAATATTCCATATTATTTGAAAATAAAAGAATGTGATAGAGAGATGAGAGTTGAGGTGACACTTTGGTACATGAATTCACAGAATCTGGATGTATTATAATATACGTGACCAAATTATTAAATCACTCTCCTTAGAGGACAAAGACAACATGGAATTTTTTTGAGCAAATACACAAAAGAGATTAACTTCTCAACACTATTTCATGGGGATCCATGCAATGAGAAAATAGTAAAAAAAATCACACCATTAAATAGTACATTAACAGTTATTGTGTTGTAATCACAATTCTACAAAGCATAAAAGAAACCTATTTTTCAAAGCAAATAGAATAATAGTAGACCAAGTATCTATAAGCATGTGAGCACAAATTAGAAGAGGTAGCTAGAAGAATGAAAACTATTAGAAAAAGATATAAAATATGAACCAAATCTTGACTGTATTCTAAAATCTATTATTTCAAACATAGATTTAAAAGGTCAACTTAAAACAATCATATCTTGAGTTTAGGACTAGATCCAGTAATGTTAAGGTCAACACATTACTCTCCTAAAATTTCAACCAAAAAGCATCAAACTATGTGGCTAAACCACATTGTCTTGCAAAAATTGGCCCCAATTGTTAGGGACACAAGATTATAAGGCCCTGCTATTGGATATGGAATTAATATAAGGATTGATGACATTCAAGTGTGGATTTAACCGCCTTGAAATTAAAAATAGGGTAGAATCCTACATAAGCTTGAAATGATATAGGATAAAGGGCATGCTAAAATAAGGGCCCAAAAAAGAGTGTGCTGAGATTTTAAAAAGATGGGACTTATATTCTTGAGTTGAATATTAATTTAAGGCTAGAAATGGTCCCAAAAATGCTTAGAGGAGTGGAAAGCTAAAATGAGTGCTAAGAGAGTGTGAAATTGGACTCACTAATTAAAGGATTAAAATTGAAGACACTACATTTAGCCCCCACTTTAGCGGTCATATGACACTATGTGCATATGCAAGATAAAGTATAAGAAAGTAAACATTCATGAAAAATGGTATTCTCAAATTTGCCAAACGAAGCCCCTAATATAGAAAATACATCCAATACAACATTAGGGACCACAATTTACAAAACCACTTTGTTAGTGAAAATCAAAATCACCTTGAATGCTTACTAAGAGTGATGAAATTGAGGGTAGCTATATGCCAACATATTTATGCTCTTATGTAGAATGTAGAAATAGGGTATCACATTTACCACATCAAATTTTTGAAAAGAATTGATGACAAATGCATTTGATAGGGTCATTTATCAAAATGATGCAACATTAAAGAGTATTGGATAATAAGGAGAACTAAATCACTATTCCAACACAAAAAGCAACATGAAAATCAAAGTTTTAGATTAAGATAAAAGCAAGTTTTGAAGGGGCCCCGAAACCCTGTACACAGCTAAAACTAAGAATAAGGCATTGAAGCTCCCCTAAAACAAAAAACAAAATAGACCAGCTAGAAACACCAGCCAACCATCAAAACAAAGAACATTGTTGCAAAAGATAGAAGCGTTCTTAATTGGCAGCCCAAAACCAAAATCCCAAAATTAGGATTTACTTTTAGTCCCCTTATTGTGGGACTGGAGAGACATTTCAAATGAGGGTGAGGACCTTTTAGATTTTTTTCCTTTTACCTCAGTCCATCCGTCTTCCACTTTAGAAGCCTCAATCTGCCACATCAGAACTGACCTCCCCAGCACCCACAGCAAGGAGGAAATCAGCAGCACTATCAGAGGCAGCATCAGCAGTCGGACCAGCAGAAGTCCTGTTACTATTTGGCATAGGAATCTCCACATTAATTCTAGCAGCTTCAGCAGCAGCCATCTCTTCTCCTTGGTGTAGGGGGACAGGGGAGATCCAGTTGAAACACCAACAGTTGTTATTAGGTTAGTCGTAGTAATTCCAACAGTAGCAGTAGTAGTGCATGAAAATCAAAGTTATCTAGCTCAAGTTATGATGAAATGAGTGAATTGTACTAAATTACGGCAAGTAGAGATGTTTTACCTTTAAATAATAAAAAATTAACTATTTATTTCTCTTACTCACTTTTGTATCTAGTGTAGAGGGGTCCAAACAACTTGGAGAGGAAGATACCATAGAAGTGAAATCCCCAAACCACAAGGATGGAGGTTCTGAAGCAAGTCATCAAGGAGGTTAGCCAAACACATAAGGTAGGTCATCCTCACTTTGCTAAGTTTTTATTTTTAAATTTTGAGTTAATTTCCTACAAATTGGGAGCTAGTTCAACTTGTGGGCCCCTATTTCAATGTCATAGTCTCATTTGGGCACCACATTCCCATTTGGAACCATGGTCCACTCCGGGGATGCCACAATAAAATTGATGTGATTTGATAGAAATTAATGGAAATGTAGTGATGAAAAATGAGTTTTTGTGTTCACAGCCACCTCCCGGGATGTGTGAGCATATAAGTGAGAACATCTACATGACATTCTTACAGGATTAGGAAAGACATATTCCACCTGACACACACATAAATTTATAGGATTCATAAGTTGTAGGTCTATGGTGGGTATACCATATGCCTAGTAGAGATACAATAATTTTATGTTGATGGAATTGATGGAGCGATGGAATGTTGATACTTTTGTGTTGATCCATTTGCGTACAAGAGAGATGATTGTCACGCTCGAGGGTGTGTAACATATTCTATAGCTTCTAGTAAGAGGTGCCACTATGAGATGGGAGGAAATACGCTCTCCTACCATCATTTATAACAACCATGTTGAGGACCATAAGCAAGGTGAGCACCATGCTCAAGATCACGAGCACTACGAGCATCATACTTAGAATCAAGATCCATAGTCATCAAAGGATAAAAGGAAGAGAGTATATAAAATTTGGAAGAGGATTAGTATAAGTGAAAGGCACATTAAATTTACTGAATTAAATTTACTATCAAGCTTACTATTAAATACTTAGCTAAAGTAAGAAAACATCATAAAGTATAAAAAGGATATAGCTAAGTCCTCAATGCGAAGATCCTGCAAGAAACCGTTAGTATCCACAACCTGCAACACACGAGGTTAATAAAAATCCAGAGAGTACCTAAGTCTTACTATGATGATCTTGAGAAGTATTAAATTTACACGGATCTCTTGATCCCGCCAGTTTTCAATTTACAATAATTTGATCCCTTTAAGAATGGACCTCCCTGATGGATTGACTAGTGAGTAGCCACATTCACTAGGCGGTTCAATTCCATATTTCCAGTTACACTTTTTGTGTGGTTCACAATGAGACATAAGTTCTCATTAGGAGAGATAATCACACCCTTTCTCTCTCTACTTAACTAAGTGATGTCTCTCTTATCGTGATCTTAGGGTTGATAAAGACTTAAGTCCCTTGGGGGCTTGAGGGTTTCTTTATCCCTTTTGGTTCCGATAAGATTGTCTTTTCTGTATATTCTCCTTTACCAAGAGTTTGTGTTGAGCTCATACTCTTGCTAAAGTGGGGGCTAAATGTATAGTCAGAAAATACTTAGCCTCGCCCTGATCATCTCTTTCATTCCTATCAAGCTTACAAACGTCACAAAATTATTGAGTTAAGTATGCCTCGGATTGATTCCAATCGTGGTCTTTTGCCTACTCCTACAATACCTCCTTTACCTATTGTTGCTAATAAAATTGATCAAACTCCTACTCTTCCATTACAACCTATTGAGAATCCTCCTATAAAACCTGTGAAGGAACCTATTGTTATTCCTCCTAGTTCTCAACATTTACCGAATAAAGTTAAATGTAACAAATCTGCTAATGAACATCGTAAGAAGCGTAGAGCTAATGCTAGAGCTCGTGCTTCTATGATTCAAAACTCATTACCTACCTTCGATCAACCTATGCCTGATGCATGGGATGTTAATAGTCATGATGTTAAGACAAATGAGTATGATGATCCTATTCGCATCTTGGATCCCATTTCAATCAACCTTGATGAGGAGGACACTCTCGATGATCCTATTGATCTTAGTGATGAATATGAGACCGTTGAT
>MU216769.1:26344-49142 GCA_018584345.1 Thuja plicata | reverse complement strand
AACATTGATCAAGAAAAAGCTTAAGGAGCTATTTATATTATGCACCCAGCCTCCCATCCAATTACTTTTCTTGATGACAACTTCAATCTTGACTTTCTGGGGATCCGTAAACATAGCTAATCGTCCAAATTCAACTTCCACATCTACACTCTTTGTTTTCCATATTCCTAATCTCCTACTAAATTTAGACATTTCTTCTTTATTAAGTTTATTTTCTTAGAAAAGAGTGATTTCTGATTCTATTATAGTCAAGCTATGTTTTAGTAAGCATTGTTTGTTAGGGGCATTTAAGCCCCTAACATTTCAAGTAGTGGGTTTCATTTCTCCTTGGGAAGGAACTTACCCTTCCCTGCATGAAATAGAGTGGTTAATTTAGCCTAATTTTAGCTTCCCCATCCTTTTTCCTTAAATCCACTGCTAATTTCCTACTTCACTTTTTCTGCATTTTCCCATAGTTTGGGCTATCAATCCCAACGTTGGTTGTGGCAATACCTTGTGTACGTAAAAAATGGTTAAGCTAGATGCACAAACACTTCAATGAATAATTGTTTGATTGATTAACTAGATAAATGAAGCACGACTCAATCAAAGCAACTCATTGCCTTCTAGTAAATAGGAGTATGAAATTTATCTCAGATCATTGTTATTCCAATGACTTTAGACTCTATTTAAATGAAGTATTTAAACTAATATGCAATGTGAGTTAACAACGAGCGACTGAGATAAATCCCAAATTAGTACAATCTGATTATATAGAAATCTTCTCGAAAACGAATGGACAAGATTGATTAACAATGAGCAGCTGGGATAAATCCCAGATTAGCACAATCTGTGTGCAACTGATTTGATTGGTCGAGAGAGTCGGTTAACTCAAAAGACTGGTCAGTTATTTTAGAAACTATCTGATTTGATTTTAAAGCTGCTAAATCAAACTGAACTTGTTGAGCAGTTAACTGATTTGTTTCCAAAATGATAATCATATATCTTTTGATGACATAAGAAAGCATTTTTGAATTAATAAATGGTTTTAATTTATTTTCCTCCAAAATGTGATGTCATAATTAATTTTAATTCTTTTTTGTGATTAATTGACAATTCTTATTTATTTAATCAACATCTTAAGACATTAATTAAATAAATAGTACAAGGTTGATTTAATTGTCAACAACAATAGGATTTGGGAATTAATTAATTAATTAATTAAGCAGAATCAAGTGTCGTGATTGAATGGGACCTAGACTTTAGACAAAATCATATCAGTAAGTTGAAATGCCTTGAGTTGGGACTTAGGAGATTTAATCAAGATTTGGGTTTTCTTGATGAACAATCGAGATAGGGGGCCTATGGTTTTGTAGACCATTTTTAGGTGATTACATACCTAACTTGCCTTCATTATTATTTTATATTTCTAAAACTGATTGATCAATAAGCGCCTCCTTTCCCAACTCAACTTCTCCCTCCAATTCCTTATTTACTCTCTCTGTAAATGTATGGATGAACTCCTCACCCAGCTATTCATAATGTTCTCCTTCTACCTCCACCCCTATCACTCATGTTCTCCTTGTTCATAATGTGTGTCTAATTTAATGCAATTGTAACCGATTAAATAACCAAATCTAGATTGCATGATAAATGCTACCCTGATTAAACTGATACATTTGTGATTTAATTAAACAACTTGATAAGTGTTTAACTGAATGTGAGAAGTGATGATGTAATGTACTAATGCCTAAGCTAAATGCCAATATGATTCGGCTAATGATTTTCCAACTAAATACAACATCATCTAATTAACATGGTACATGGAATATTGAATTTTATGCTAACACAAGAACAAAATTTCTTAATCTATGAAAAGGAAACTAAAAATGAATCCAAAACAGCCTAAAAGCTTGTCATGAATGAAGCAATGTACACTAAATAGAAAAGACATCTAACATAGCATGTTTTAAAGAAGAAAATGCTAGCATACCACTGAGTAAAAAAGATAGGAAGGGAAAGAATTTTGTATAATATCTATGTAGGTGCATAGCATTAATGAGACCCTTTAAAGGAGTACCTTCCATGTCTTCTAGTTTGTAAACACGTGATTCATAAACTTCAGTAATGGCATACAGTTCAAACCACTTTAGGCTGAACTTTCTTTTTTAACCTAGAAGAGCATTTAAATTGTGCTAGTTCTCATTAACCACCAAGCCAACAACTAAGAAAGAGCGTTGAACAACTCGATCATTATAGATTTCATTGCAGTCTTTTGATAAGCTTGAAGATGTTTAAGAGCTTTATACATTGTTCAATGAGCATTTCAAGATGTTGACGACATTTTTTCTATGAGAATTATTGTCAAGAATGCCCTAGAGAGAAACTCGGTGTGACAGAATCTCCAACTCTAAAGGTGTGATTTCATTGGCATCGTAGACACGGTTATTATTGGCATTATGGTGGTTTTTGGAGTTCTTATGAGGAGCGGTCATAAGGGATGTATAATTGGTTGTCATTGATGGAAACATTGTCAGTTAACATGATTAGAGTGAATGGTAAGATATTTGCATGATCGGTAATGAAAGAAATAGTTAAGTGCATTGATCGATGTACAAGAAGAATAGTTTCAGTCAAAAAATTTGGTAGCGTTTGAGTTTCAGTACATATCAGGTATTACGATCATAGAGGAGGTTTTTATATGGTTAGTGGAATCCATGATTCCGATCGAGCCAATTAATTCAGTGTTTTGAGTGAATTGTGTTTTTGGTGAAGACAGTGTACCTAATTGTTCACCTATCTGAGTTTCATATTAAATTGGTTAAGGCGGTGAATCTGAGGTCGGCTATTGGTCATAAACATGGATATTATGTTTGAGGCTGACATGTCAGGTATTGTTGACGCTGATCTCAAGGTGGTTGGTTAATACTTTGTGCCGACTATGATGGAAATTTTATAGGTCTTAAGTGACTTAAGGACAACACTATATAAGGTGATCTAAATCATTTGATTTAGGGTTGCGATCATATTTTTAATTTGGGTGATCAGAGATTCAAGGAGCAAAGATTAGTGCAGTGTCAGAAAGCAGAGAGAAGAGTGGATCTAACAAGCAAACAGTGCCATTCTACATATCAAGAGACAAAGTTCATTACTCTAGGCCAACCTGCTAGGTTGGGAAGCTAAATCCCTTAACTGGGTGAACTTTAACAAGTTCCTATTATAAATATTTTAACAGGGTAACTTCTTAATTAGGGTTTTGAAATCCTCTAGCGAGGTAGACTCTAACAGATCTTTTGGTACTTCTAACAAGGTGAACCCTTGATAGGGTAATGTAGCTCCTAACAGGGAAAACACTTTATACTAGAGTGAAGTGAATTTGTGGGTTCTATCCCCACCATGGTTTTCTCCCTCTTACAAGGGTTTCCATGTGAAAAAATTGTGTGTTATGAGTGATTCTTATGTGGATTCTTGATGTTATTTACTTTTATTTGATATCATCAGTTGTATGTTTCATTGTTTGGAAGTTGTTGATTAACTTTGTTAGATCAGTGGTGAAAATTATCAAGTAGTTGTCTGCACTTATTCACCCCCTCTCAATGCCTCTCAATACTAACAATTGGTATCTGATCTCTGGTCCTCTTGATATTAAGCCTAACCACTTGAGGAAAAGACCCCTAAAAACCAACATGGAGAGATACAAGTATGAGAAGCAACTTGAGGATGCAAACAAAGTAATCTATGAACTGAAGGAAAAGTTGAGGAACTCCCTTGCAAAAAGAAGAGAACTTACTGATAAATTGATTGAAAGCCAAGATTACATTGATCAACTGTCTAAAGGTAATATGTCTGAAGAATCTGAGGAATTACTTGCAGATCTGATGGATAAAAATAATGGACTCAAAGAAGTGGAAAATCTGAAAAGAGAGCTTGAAAGTTAGTCTGTCGGGTTGTGTGAAGAGTTTGAAGGAAGAAGAGTTGTTGAGGATGCAAAGAAAATTGTTGAAGATGCCTTGAAGGATAAAGATGAAACCCTAATAGAAAAGTTGGAGCAACTACTCAGATCGGAGCAAGAGGTTTTTGTATTGCATGAAGACTTACATGACACGAATGAAGAAAATATTGACATTTTAAGAGAGAATGAGGGGCTGAGGAAAGAGAATGAGATGCTGAAAGAAGAGCTTAAAGTTGCAAATGATCTGCTGGATAAATTCAATAAGAGTTCTACTAAACTTTGTAAATAACTCGCAAGTCAGAGGGGGAATGGAGAGAAACAAGGTCTAGGTTTTTCAAACTTTGAAGTTGGTGAATCATCTGGCAGTAAGGACATAAATGCAGGAGACAAATCAACGCCCAAGGTGAACATCAACATTGGTAAGAGAAGGTATTGACCGGTATGTTTTAACTATCATAAGAAAGGTCATATTGCTAATGTATATTGGTCTAAACCTATTGGTCCTAATGTTAGACCTAGATGTCCTACTACTAGATCAGGAAATTCCTATGGTAGAACTGATAACTACATGCTAGATATAATGCATTCCATGGAGTTTGTTATTTTTGCAATAAGTTTGGACATGGGGCTAATGAGTGTAGGGCCAGAATCAAGAACTAGTGGTCATATGATTACAACAGACAGAGACCTAACAATCAAGGTAATCGATCAGATGTCACATGTTCTATTTGCCATAACTATGGACATGTGGCTTTGAATTGCAAATTAAGGTCACCTAGAGGCAATGTTGGACCTTGGAAACAAATAGGTATGGCTTGTTACATTTATAACAAAGTTGGTCATCTTGCTAGAACATGCAGAGCAAAGAAGAATACCATAAGTCAACTAGTGAACAAGGTTGAAAATGATAAAGGGAAACAGATTGCAGATGTTGAAGCAAAAAAGAAGCATATGAAAGCGACATGGGTTAAGAAAGGCGAAAGAAACTCATCTGAGCCATCGGTAACCTCCACAAATTCAAGAAATGTGGAGAATCCATCGGTGATATAAGTCTATTTTTGGCTTAGGGGGAGCACTAAAAGGAAAAATCGTAAACAGCCCCAATAAGTGAATGAGTTATAAGATTCATACGCATAATGAGATGCCTATTTGTGATTTGAATGATGATTAGTAAAGATAAAGTGCTATATTTGATTTTGTGCGTGTATAACGGATGTTATGTTTTAATCGTTGCGACTGGTGTAAAGCACTATTTGACCGCTGTGTATAATGTTTACATTCTCAACAATAAAAAGGTGGAAAAGTAAACTCATTTGTTACTTTGCATCCTAACGAGTTTTACTAGAGCACTTGTCCACATTCCTAAGTGATTAAGAGTGTTGTGTGTTTATGAATTGTGAATTCGAGCAGTGAATCATTTCAATTATCGAAGAACACTAATCGGTGAAGTTGAAGGTTGTTGCTTGTGTTGTGAAGATTTTGCATAAGTGTTAGTGCAGAGAGTTGATTATTGACATTATGAATACTCCTGTGTTGGTCGACATCACTGATGAGCCAAGGCCTGTATTCAAGTTACATCCTTTGAAGGCAAAAGAAAATGATCCAATGGGTGCCCTATCCTTGATACCCTATGGTGTATTGTTAATAGAAGATATTTGATCATTCATCCACTGTAAGCTGGAAGATCTTGGAGCTTATGAAATCTACAATGAGTTCACTAAATTGTGCAATGATCAAGGTTTAAAGAACGAGTATATGCATCTGATGCACAAATGTTTTACATATGCGATCGAGATACTTGATGATTTTCATCCAGATTAGATACGATATGAATTGAGCAGAGTCCATGATCAATTCATTTGGTTGGACAAGCCACACAAGATTACGAAGGAGATAATCAATAGGGTCACTGTGTTCAGCGCGATCAGTGAGCCTCCAACTCTTCGAACTATAGCTGCTAATTTGGTTACTCGTTTGACCAAATCCAAACAAAATCACCAAGCTATGACTATCAAAGATGTTGAAGACAAGTGAGATTTGCTTCAATGGTGGTAGGGTATAGAGTGTACCAATCTAGTCGGTTGAACAGTGCACCTGGTGGAGCAATTCATGTTGCTTATAGAATGGTGAGGAAGATGTCAAATATGACCTATGTGAGATGTTGAGGAGTCAATTCTTCATAAACATGTAAAGGATCAAGAAGGATAAGAAACAATCGTTCAAATATGGATCACTCCTGGTATGTATATTCTTTTACTTGCAGAATCATTTTCTTGGAATAGGTCCAATCACATGGTCGGAGGACAAACTGGTAGTAATGTAGATTAAGCAATGTATCAGGACATTAGGAAACAATTTTAATAGTGTTATGTGGAGATATTTCAAAGATTTTTGAGAGAAAATGCACATGAGAGAGAGAATCACAACCGGTATTGTTGAAAAATATAAAGATGATATTTGTTTTCTAGTAGATACAGACACGTATATGTTACAAACAGTTCAACCTAGGACATTTTGAGTATCAGCGATGGGATATGAGGTAGATGGTGATTTAGTCACTATACATGTTGATGTACTATTGTCAAAACCAATTGATACTTCAACACCTAGGTTTGGAATATATGAGGAGTCCTCTCTAAAAATTCACAGTTAATTGAAGGCGCTGGTAATCCAAAGGAAAATAAGGAAACAAGTTGATGTCTTAACCAAAATGAGTGGCATTAACCAAGAAATGATGACAAAACTTAGGAAGAAATTGGAGAGTGAGGAAGCAGGCACGTCTGTTGCTGCAGGAGTCAAGAAAGATGAAGTTGATGTTGATAGAGAAGATTGCTAAAGATAAAACAACACTTTCAGAACTTGTGGATCAGACAAAGAACGCACTAAAAGAGGTCAGTTAGTTACTGACCAAAGTGTCAAAACTCTCAAATTTTACCAAGGATTTGGAAAAGAGCAGAGGAGATGCACATAAGGAGCTTGACAACTTAGTTGAAAAGTTTGATCCTATCACAAGCTCTACATCAGAATACAGTACCAAAGTGACAATGATCACACACAACGTGAGGCGTTTACAGGCAGAACAGGATAAGAGGGTCATCACACTACTTGAATTACAAACATACAGGGCACCTACAGTAGAGGTGATGCAACAAATGTTAATAATGCATAAACTCTAATTGAGTAACCAGACTTGAGCACTCTAGATGGCATGGAGGAGTTAGCATCTAATCTACATGGGCATATTATTACTATGAACCATTTGAAAAGGTCGTGGGATATGTCATCGGAGACAGCAAAGACAAATTTCAAAGATGTATTTGACAGAATGTAAGCCTGGTATGCAATATTTGTACATATTTCAATTTGTGAACCTTTGTCATTGTATGACAAAAGGGGGAGTATGAGTGTGAGTATGGGTTTAGTGAAAATAATTTTAATGGGAAGTATGAGCTTAGGAGGAATATGTATGGCAGAATCTTGATAAGGATGGTAAGCAGAATATTTTCACAGTGTTTGTCATCAATGCCAAAGGAGGAGATTGTTGGCATTATTTTGGAGTTCTTATAACGAGCGGTCATATGGGATGCATAATTGGTTGTCATTGATGGCAACATTGTCAGTTAACATGATCGGAGCGACCAGTAAGATCTTTGCATGATCAGTAATGGAAGAAATAGTTAAGTGTGTTGATCGGTGTACAGGAAGAATCATTTCAGTCAAAAAATTTGGTAGCGGTCGAGTTTCAGTAAAGATTAGCCGTTGCGATCATAGAGGAGGTTTTTATATGGTTAGTGGAATCCATGATTCCGATCGCGACAGTTAATTCAGTGCTTTTAGTGAATTGTATTTTTGGTGTAGAAAACAGTGCACCTATTGATTCATCGTTCAGAGTTTCATATTAAATTGGTTAAGGTGGTAGATCTGAGGTCGGCTATTGGTCATATACATGGATATTATGTTTGAGGCCGACATGTTAGATATTGTTGACGCTGATCTCGAGGTAGTTGGTCAATACTTTGTGTTGACTATGATGGAAAGTTTCTAGGTCTTAAGTGACTTAAGGACCACTATATAAGGTGATCTAAATTGTTTGATTTAGGGTTGTGATCATATTTTCAAGTTGGGCGATCAGAGATTGAAGGAGCAAATATTAGTGCAGTGTCAGAAAGCAGAGAGCATAGTGGATCTAACAGGCAAACAGTGTCATTCTACATATCAAGAGAGGGAGTTCATTACTCTAGGCTAACCTACTAGGTTGGGAAGCTAAATCCCTTAATTGGGTAAACTTAAACAGGTTACTATTGTTAATCCTTTAACAGGGTAACTTTTTAATGGGGTTTTGAAATCCTCTAGCAAGGTAGACTCTAACAGGTCTTTTGGTACTTCTAACAAGGTACTAATCACTTTTAACGGGGTGAATCCTTAACAAGGTATTGTAGCTCCTAACAGGACAAACACTTTATACTACAGTGAAGTGAATTTGTGGGTGCCATCCCCACCATGGTTTTCTCCCTCTTACAAGGGTTTCCACGTGAAAATTGTGTGTTATGAGTGATGCTTATGTAGATGTTTGATGTTATTTACTTCTATTTGATATCATCAGTTGTATATTTCATTGTTTGGAAGTTAGTGATTAACTTTGTTAAATCAATGGTGATTAACTTTGAAGAATATGACAATTGAGTATGCCAATCCTTACCATGTTTGTTAACAATTTTTATTAGGATTTCCTCAATTGTCTTATTCGAAGCTTTGGCTTGACCATCTGATTGAGAATAGTAAGGAGTAGAAAAACAATGTTGAATGTGATATTTCTCGAAGAACTTCTTCAAATCTTTGTTCTTAAATGATGTACCACTATTAGAATCAAAGTGGGAGGTAAACCAAATTGGCTAATCACTCCACCAATCATAAGATCGAAGGGGAATAGCTTCAACCAATCTTGTAAAGTAATATTTAGTTATGATAACAAACATATGTCTTTGAGGAGGAGAAATCTTACCAATAAGATCTGGAAACTAAAGGAATATGCTACACAAGATTGGCATTCACTCAGTGAAGCCCTAGTGGAAAAATTGGTGTTGTTATCCCAACATCACCTTCTACAATTACAAGCCTTGGTAGGGATATCATTGGCTCTCCTTGCACCTTCCCATGGTGCATGCTTTGAATCTTTTGCTCCTACAATCACCTTTATTTGTTTGGGAACAACAATTTCTCAACATTTGGCCTATTGTTATTGACCCTAAGCTCGCCCATTTTGCCTAGTGTGTACTATTTTCTAGGCTTGCCTCTAGCTCTCACCTTAAGCATATGGGCATTCCTAGCCCTTGTTGCCCTTTCTGTGGGCAACTCGAGTCTATCAAATACCTCTTTGGTTCTATTATCGTTCCCTTAACTTGTGGAGACGTACTGATAACTTTTTTCAACCCTTTCAACCAGAACCCTTTTCTTGGCATATGGCTCTTCTAAGGGATAGGCCTCGCATTTCCTTCAAGTTTACTCAAATCTAGCATTTTAGGCTGGAGATCCTCTTTTCTTTGTGGAAAGATAGAAATGGTGTTTTGTTTTCACACGACTCTATTGATATTCATGTTTTGTTTTTCACTAAAGTGTGTATTTGTAACAATGTATTGCTTCAAATCCAAGTCCATGCCAACAAAAGTGGCATTGACGAGGCCCACCTCTAGGAGTTTCTAGAGCATTGGGGAAATGCCACGTATACAATTGCCAGAATCCCTCTGAATAGTTCACCTTCCATTACCAGAGATAGTGGTTGGCCCGATTCTTCCAAATGGTTCCCTAGGTTGATGTAGGCAATCTCACCTACTTGAGAAGATAAGGATAAAAAAAGATGATGTGATTTTGGGGTGATCTCTCTCTGACATTACCCCAACCTTGTTAATGTATGGAGGAACATCCACCACTACAAATTGTTAACTATTTCCTAGCTATCTCAACTTTGTCATCTATTAGGTCTGAGGCTTTGCTTGTGTCTATTGTTCTCCAAGCTCTACCTATTTGACTAACGAGGACTGAACTTTATTTTTTAAGTTTAGTGTACAATATTTTAAAAAGAATCTTAGATTAAGGAACATAAGCCATTTAAAATAAGCTTTTTTAGGTTCAAAGAGCCTTAAACCAACAACTTAAGATTTTTAAGATTGTAGCAGCGAAGGGCAACATGAGTCCAACCATTTTAGCAAAGGATAGTGTTTCTAATGATAGCAGCCCCATTTAGAGTTGCAATTGTCATTGAGAGATATGACTACCAAAAATCTAATGCCTCACCATCATCCATTGCTCAATCAAAATGGTTTAGAAGCAACAACAAAGAATACTTGTTGTGACATTTAGAAAGTTGTCCCTACCTTTCCGTGTTGGAAAATAAAGTTCATTATAGCCCAACATAGAGCTTGTGGAATAGCAAAATAAGAGGTAAATGTCGCCTGGAGTTTGTGCCCAATTATGAGTTGTTTGGCATCCATTTCAGATTTAGTATTGCAATCTAGAACCCCATACTAGTGTTTATAGGAGCATTGTTCGGAGTACAAATACATCAAAAGAAGCTATTATCCTATCATTTTCAATAAGCAACAAAGATTACGGTGTTAGCAACTTGACAATGAGTGCAAATTGAGGAGGTAATAAATGTTTCCAAAAAATGAAAGCCACAAAACTTTCTATAAATGAACGAAATGTAAAGAACCCTTCAACCAACAAGGCTTCAATTTGATGTTTGTATGAATATAGTTAAGACATTTTTGTGATTGTATATCATCAAAACAGTTAAGAGAGATGGCATCACATAAATGAAGATTTAAAATAGATTATCAATATTGCTGTGATGTTAACTTTTTTTTATTTTGGACAAGGCTACAATGTTACTTGGAGCATTTTATTCATAAAGCATTACCACATCCATCAATTCAAGTAAGAACTCGCAGAAGATATGTAGACATGAAAGACGATTTAGGTCACGAGGATCACATACAGTAGTAACGATCAAATTTTTGTACCAAATCATAGTTAGCTATTGTAGGGAATAATTGTTTACCTTGGGAAATAAAACTTAAACTTGTTTGAATAGATGTAGTGTCAGATTGCTCCACATGACATGCATGAGATTAATCAACAATGAAATGTTAACAAGTTTTAATAATGGAGACAAGCTTAGTTTAGTGTATCATGTGCTCATGACTCAACAACAAAAATGATGTATGGGGTCTCACTTGTGTTAGTGTTTGAGATGAACAAGAAAAATCAAACCAAACAAAGATTTACCTGTTTACCATACTCTACCCTACCATGGTGTTAGAAATCAGGTTTGGGTTTGGGTGCTTTTCTTTTATGTACAAAGTATTCATATGTAAAACAAAAATAATAATGTATTCACTGTTTCACCCGAACATATATCTAAGTACAATGCCTAAAACAAACAAATTTTGTAACCTAATATCCTATTTGTAATAAAGTTAGTAAACGAAACATGTAACTAGACTAAGTTGGATAAAGAAATAACAAATTGAAGGGGACGCTATTAGAATGGACTCCAAAAAGGGAGTGAATTGCACAAGAGACAAGGATCGTTCCTCTACTCATTGTGTTGGGATAAGGGACACACCATATCCTCCATGTATATCCCTAGATAGGCCTACTCTACATTAATTGAAACTTGTGGAGAAGATTTGTGGATTTCTCTCAACTATCACTTGATTTTGGAATGTCACAAATTACCTACAAACTAGGGGAAAAAGCAAAGCTCCAAGTCAACTTAAATCAAAGAGGCAGATAAGGCAAAATAGTTCAAGATCTTCAAAGAGGCGACTGTCACAAATTACCTACAAACTAGGGGAAAAAGCAAAGCTCCAAGACAACTTAAATCAAAGAGGCAGATAAGGCAAAATAGTTCAAGATCTTCAAAGAGGCGAATGTCACAAATTACCTACAAACTAGGGGAAAAAGCAAAGCTCCAAGACAACTTAAATCAAAGAGGCGGATTAGGCAAAATAGTTCAAGATCTTCAAAGAGGCTAAGTCGTCTTCTAGCAATATAACAAACATATAAAGGTATTCATAAATGCTAGAAATCCAAATAGCATGGCAGATGGATCGAGCAAAGCAGAGAGTAACAAATCAAGATCAATAAGCTCAGAACATACACTCTATAGAACATATCCACGCTTCTTAAAAAGATGTAGATCCATACATTCAATCCACAAAAATATAAGAACACCATTCAAAATTTACGAATGTTATACGAACACAACGAGATGTTGTCAAACTAAAGGCTACCAAGTCCAAATTACTTATACCCACATCTATCATAAAATTAATCCAGAATAATTAGTGTTTGAACCATATTGCACTTTCCTGTGTAGAACCTAACGGTAGTATATTTTCTAAATAAAGAAATTATTTAATGTGGTAAGAATCTAACATGGAAGTGTTGTCAATGACACAGTTTTAAAAAAATTGAAAAGCACTTACATAAAGAGCATGCCAAATATAAGGAGATTAAAATAGCATTCTCAATTCAAAAATTCAAATCAGATTATTTTGCTCTTGTATGAACGGGCTTCAGTCAACCTATATAAAGCTTTAAAATGAAAAACTAGTTTATAAAATAGTTTAGTTTCGATGCAAGTATCATCCCCTCCAAGTAACTAATTAAAAGTCCACGCAAAAAAGAACACCAAAGTCGGGAAGATTCCTGAATAATCAGACAAATTAGTAGTTATCCAGGAACACAATTTGCTCACTTCATAAAAAGGAGTTGCCAAAAATCAACTGAGATATTCATGATCATCTACAAATGGTGGTTAAACGAATCCACTAACAAATTAGATGGGGCAAAGAAAAATACAACAGTCTGTGCAAAACTAAATGAAATTTTCTTCTAGACAAACAAATATATCGTCAATCGTGGGCAAAACAAGTTCATGATACTCGGGCGGCTATTAAGAAAACGCACAAACATGAATCCAGCAATAACTGAAGCATAAGAGATACTTTTATCGAAGTGAAGAAAATATGTGGCCATTAAAACATTTATTTTTAAAATTGAAGAGTAAAAGTAGATTGTTGCAAAATATCTCATAAGCAGTGAGCTTTGTAGCGTGCTCAAAATTTCTAAGCTTTCCATCAGGAATAAATTTGGTTTGGGGAGATTGGGTCTATATATGTTTTTCCGGTTCCACCTATTTTGATAATTTTCCATGTCAGTCATTGATCCCACAATACTGAAACAAACCACATTAGATATGAGTGCCATTCTTTTTCCCCCAAAACAGAAAAAAAAAGTTGGTTAAAAAAATAAAGGGTAAACCCATCTCATAAGCTTTAAGTTAAAAATTTACATCCAGAGAAATTAAGAAAGAGAGTCACAAAAGTAACCATATATTAAAGAGCCTATTGCGTTACCTTTCACTCACTCTGATCCTGATCCTGATCCTGATCCTGATCCTGAACCGTCTTTTAGCCACGCTTAAAAGCTCGTGACTTAAATGGAATAAAATAAAATCACATGTTCTGTAACATTGGACATACACTAAACTGCTTCCTACTACAAAATATTGATGCCATTAGCAAATGTGCCTGGCAAACCCTAATCAAATAAACTGAAGCCCATGTCCTGCAAACAAATTAATAGTCATTAGTTTTAAAACAAAAGCTCTAAACTAAAACAAGAAAACTATGTGAATAAAATGGAAACAATTCCTGGCTAAATTGACATCATTAGACATTTGTTGTATTTACGATTATACAAATTCATCAGGAAATATGCCATAATATCTTGTATAATGAATCAAAAATCGTCAATAGAGGACCATTCAAGGACTCACATTTAAAAATAAGTAAAGGAACAGAATTGGTAACTAATATCCTATCCTCGCTAGGGTAATAAAATTACCCCTCGTCCTCATTCAGTCTCAACATCAAATTTATTAAGATTAAAATTTAAATATTCTGAAACTGGTCTCCATAATGTGTAATGGTTTTCAACCCTCTAGCGACTCTCAAATTGGCTGTATGTGAGCGAAGATATTAAAAACAGCATGACAAAACCAACTTCCCATGTTGCAACTTGCAGATTCTTTCATATTTGGCATTCCTTCAGACCTAAATAAATGGGTAGCAAGAAACAGAGGCTCCAGGCTCCAGGCTCCATAAGGAAACAGCATGATCAGTTTCACATCCATTAGGATATTCCTTGGCTATCTCAGGGAATGCAATAGTTCTCTTAATGACAGATTTCTTGGTAGACAAATTCCTCACATTCAGCTCCAGTATGGATGAAGCTGTTAACACTAAATCAAAAATTAAGATGTAACATAGTATAGACACACAGACAATTAAAATGGGAGATTAAATGCATACAAAAGTTTGAGGCTGCATAGTTATCTTCATAGCAACTCTCTCATAATGTAGCAAAAACATTATAAAATCCGAGCATTCACAACTCAGCGGGCTACCCACAGCCATGTTCCAAAATTAAGATGTAACATAGGATAGCCACACAGAGACAATTAAAATAGGAGATTAAATGCATACAAAAGTTTGAGGCTGCATAGTCATCTTCATAGCAACTCTCTCATAATGTAGCAAACAACATTATAAAATCAGAACATTCATGACTCGGCGGCTACCCACAGCCATGTTCCATGTTTTAAGGTAATTAGGAAATAAGAATATTCATAGCATGATATCAAAGATATCAAAATTGTTCTCCTCAACTACAAACATCAGCAAAAAGGATAACAGGGAATCTAATTGAAGAGAAAAAAAAATTAATAAACAAACTTTTAAAAAGCAGCTTAGGATGCACCCATTGCTATGTAATAGTGTGGCGTGGCTATTAGGAAACTGTGGAGTCAGTACTCCTTGTAAGCAATAGAATGCTATTCAAGAAGAAAGAATGTTCTGATAAGTGGGCAATATTTTCCACAGCAAGTCAAATTGTGATATTGCTATTAGGAATCAACTGTGTAGTTTTTGAGTCAAACTCATTGACCCATGCTTCATGAGTAGTGGTTCACAAGAACCCATCTCTTGTGAGAATGAATGGAACACTTAGCACTCATCGCATCTAGGTGAAGGACCGGGACTTCTGGGGAGGTCACCCATCACAGTACTACTCCGGGCTATGGCTATACTTGGCTGTGACTCCTGAGAATGTATCTCTAGTTTGTTGTTTCCTGACTTATCAAACAAAATGCAAGTGAAAATGACCAACTTTTAAGGTTTACAGCGCATTTTGATGGTCAACAGTCAAACAAAAAGAATGGAAATTATTGCTGCAGGTGGTATCAACCCAGAATCACCACATCTAGAGCAGAAGAATGTGTCCTGGATGATCCCACGGGCAAAACAAATCCAAATTCAAGTCCAAACAAATCATACCCAGGTTCGTCGTGTTTATTGGCTGATTCAGATAACACTGGTTTCAAGTTACACTTTTTTTATATTTTTATTTCTAAAATTAAGACCAAAGGGGCCAAAGGTGAATATTGTGTAGTTAAAGAATGGTGACATTATCATTCTTTTTATCTATTTTCTTCTATTTTTGGCATTTTGCTTATGATATGAATGAGTCAAGACTCCATCCAAGATTCACTGGTCAATTACCCACACAAACTACGCCTATTGTAAGCCAGAGAACCAAGGAGATATCTTCACGACTTATCAAACAGCCGCATCTGTCCCATGTTTTGAATCACCCTCGTTAGAAAACAGTAAGGATAATCAGAAGCTCACAAACATTTATGAAAAAAAATATTACCAGTGCTCCACAAGGATAGGGACATCAGCAAGATTTGGGGATGGGTATCATCACCCCCAGACGCAGCTTGTTGGGGTGGTCATCCCTGAGACTCCTCCAAACAAGGTGTGCTTGGGGACTTGTTTCCCAAATAAATTTGTCTTCCAGATTCACATAAATGCTTTGTAATTTAATTATAAAAAAAAAGTAGCGACTATTGTTTATAGAGTATTGTCGGATAATTAGGATTTATTTAAGTTGGCTGCTTATTCTAATCTCTCCATTCGTCCAACACTTACCCTCCCTAATCAGGATCTTTCAGTTGACGATGCCCTGATCACACCTGAGGCTGGGGAAATAAGCCCTAAGCCCAGCCAAAAAGAAATGTCCAAATTTGTGTACAGAATTAATTAAATTGTAAGTTTGATGAAGAGCCATGTCGCATATGTTATATTGTTAACTTGATTACCTAAATAATTTATTTTAATTAGCAAATAATAGTTTTATATTTTCATATATATTTTAAATATATATAAACCAATACATGTTTGGAGTTGTATAGGAAGCTTTGTGGTCAGGTTTGTATACCTTGGTGGAAGCAGGTATGGAAAAAATTCTCTTGGCCAAAATGTATTTTTTTGTTATGGCGGTTAGCTCAAGATAAGTCTCACCTGACAGAATCTGAATAAGAGGGGCTTTCATGGACCACCTATCTGTTCCTTTGTTATAATAATGAAGAACGCACTTCTCATCCTTTCTTCCAGTGTCAGTATTCTAGAGTGATTTGGCATTGGCGGTGGGAAGCGTGGTGCCACACATGTATTCATGCTACATTTTTAGTGAAATTTTGGGAATGTTAGGGAAGACCTCTGGCTAAAACCTCATTTCGTCAGGTTGCCTAGGTAATTGATCCTACTCTCATTCTTTGGAAGCTTTGACTAGAAAGGAATCGCAGAATATTTTAGGGTAACAAATTGGGTAGGTGTGAAGGAAAATTGTTAGCAGACCTCAGGAAACTATTTCTGCAAAATGTGAATTTTTTGTGGTGATTGGTCCTAATAATCTATGTTACCGGATTCGGACCATGGACCCTCAAACCAGGTCCGGATCCGGATTGGTCCGTGTTGGCTCTGCACAAGGTCCGTGTTCGGACCTTTGGATCCATCTAATTCCACACCACTGCAGATCCATAAAAACGCTATGCAGATCCAGCACGGGCTCGGAGGAATCCAATGCGGGCCGCAAGGGACCCACGGCCCAAACTCAGTTAAAGTGGGCCCAAACTAACTTAAAAAATAATTTTTTTATTATTTTTTTTCTCTAAACCCTAAAATGACCCTAATATGGAGCCTCCAAACACATTTCATTTCACATTTGCTCTCTCATTTTGCTCTCTCCATCTTGCAAGTTTGAAGTGAGGTGATTGCATTCAAAGGAGAAGTGAGGTGATTGTATTCAAAGGAGATCGATTGTGGAGTGACAAATACCTTCCAAAAAGCAGATTTGAGTGTTAAAGTTATGCATTTCAACCATATTCTTTAGTTTTTGTTTCAAGTTTTTTAAAAGTTTAAAATTTTTTTCAAGTTTTTGCAAAACTTTTGAAGTATGTTTTTTTTCATTTTTATTATAGATTGCAACAACGAGTAGTCAAAACTCAGTGGGTGGGGAGGGGTCTCAACGATTTAAAATTGATAAAAGGGTCTCCTTTATCAAGACACACTACAATAATTTCTCAATGTCCTGGAGGTAGGGTGTTTATTTGGAAATGTAGTTTTTGCAACTCACCATATAGAAGCTCCTACTCCCGAGTCAAACTTCTTTTTATGAGCCCTTGGGGTCAAGGGATTTGCATACCCTTAACACTCAAATCTCCTTTTTGGAAGGTATTTGACACTCTACAATCGATCTCCTTCAAATACAATTACCTCACTTCAAACTTGCGAGATAGAAAGCAAAATGAGAGAGCAAATGTGAAATGAAATGTGTTTGGAGGCTCCATATTAGGGTCGATTTACGGTTTGGAGTAAAAAATAATAATAAGATTATTTGTAAGTTAGTTTGGGCCCTAGAGGTTTGGGTCTGATCCGAGTCCGAATTCACGGATCGATCCATGTTCGGACTTGTAGGTCTGAACGGATTCGTAGTGTTGCGGACCTGGACAGATCCACAGGTCCGAACACAGACCCTATGCGGATCCAGCACGGACAGATCCGTGAATCCGGTCTCGGATCAGACCCGAACCCAGTTCAAGGATCCAAGGTTCTAATATGGTAACGTAGGGTAGAAGCAATAATGGTTCTAGAATGTCTCCAAGTAGTTGCTTCCTTGGAATGTAGGTATCTTGAAGCCAACAAAGACTCGAGTAATTATTAATGGGTCCTTAAACATATTAAAGAAAGATTAAAAGCTCAAAAGCATTATAAATAAAATTTCAGAGATTGGTGAACATTTTTAAAATGCCATTTTACTTATTACTCTATAGGTAAAATAATAGGCTTGCCGATGTATAAAGGCATGTAACCCAAACTTGGGCTCATGGGCAGCAAATAGATGGAGCATTTTCAAGAATGCACTAGATCAATTTTCCACAGCCCAGCAAGTCTTAGGCTTGAAGGTTTTGTTTTCAAACGTATATTATGAGTAGGTGAAAGAGCTCTACATTGATGGATAAGGGCAAGGCAGAACAAGACAATCTTTACACCAAGACCTTGGCAACATGGGCACTAGGGACCAAAAATCCATTGCTGATGATTTTACAAAGAATTTATTTATGTGGGTTCAAGATATTGTACTAAGAGATTGGATATTGAACAAGTTCTCACTTTGAAGGAGTGTTGATGAGATTGAAGTGCAAAAGAAAATAGGTTGTGGCATTTATGAGGAGAAAGTTAAATTTTTTAAGAAATGTTTTCACTGTGGCCAAGATTTATCTCTTCGTGTCATTATTCTATCGTTGATTTTGAGAAATGGATCCTTGAAGATCTCTAGTGGAATTTAAATGTCCTTTTTGCCCTTGACAATCTTCACAAATACCACTCAATAGACTTTGCTAGACCTCCATGTGACCTATGCTGGAGACAAATGGAGATCCGCTGCCATCTCATCAATGACTTTGCAACCTTTTGTTTGGGTTGTGATTTAGTTTTCATTTTGTGTATCCAACAAGGTTTTTGTTTGTAAAATTACATTGTGTTAGCTTTTTGTGTAACTGGGTCTTTTTAAATTTTTTGTATACTTAACTTAGTTCAAATTTTCTCCTAGGTGTGGACCCCTGTAGAACACAACATTAACCAATGAAAACAAAGCTACATGATCTACTCCATAGTATTTATTAAATGAATGTCAACATCCTAAGTCAACGCATAATTTCAAAAACTATCATATATACTATGCCTATCATCATTTTCAAAAGATGTGGGCCCACATGGACAATCTGTTGAAACTGCTACTGGCAGATAAGATTTCAAAGGACTTGTGGAAGTAAACTTTTAATAACTAGTGATTAATTGCCAGTCAGTCCAATTAGTAATCCAATGTTTAACAAATTGCATATCTTTCCTCTAACCACTGGCATGTTCCTAAAGCTGACACTTTTTTTTCTGATCACTGACACAATTCCCAATACCAGTTTAATCACAAATAAACTATGGTATTCCGTCCAGGCATTTCAGTTTTCGTATAAACTACATTTTCTATTATCCATCATATCTAATATTTACATTGCAGATTTGGATCTTTCCAACATAACTAAACATTTCATCACATAGCACCTCTCAAGGGCACTCATTCTTAAGCAAACATCTATTAAATTCTAATTCAACTAAAGCCTTCTTACATGCAGTTTTTGAAAATTTGGGATTCTGGTTAAAAATAACAATTTTATGGAAAGGCATGCGACATGAAAATCCATGTGCCTCATATGCCTTAATATGGTTTTGATAGTGAGGACTCCCCTTTTTCACCCCACCCAAACCTACTCTACCATGTTGGAGATTGCCAACCACATACCCCTGTTCTGGTTTTAAAAATCCAAATAAAAACATGTTGAGCTCCATTCAATGAAAAGGCAACATATTTTTTTATTTTCCTTTCTTTTAACATAATAGTATTTTGAAAGTAACCTTTTTTAATGTATTTTTATAAAATTTGGGCATTTTTAAATATCCCAATTAATTGAAACAAACCTTTCTTTAGAGGTTTGTCAAATAAACTTTGGAAAAATTGCTATTGTGGACTCAACCTTCTTAAAATATTCTAGGTTCCACAAAAATCCTTAAGAGTTTACTAAGTCTTGTTACAACGAGTGATATGCAGCAGACAATATTAATAAAATTAGTCAGTATTCTTCCTGGTGATTCTGCAGTTTGCTGTGTTATTCCAAAATTATTTTCAATTGCATCCTGTAAAAGCTAAAAACTGGTAGTAAGATAAACTTCTGAAAAAGTACATTGTTCAACAACGTACTATTTCTGACAAAAAAGATGTAAGCCTTAAAAATTCTCAATTATTGATTGTGAATCAATAGTTCACTACACAGATGACAGCAGAACTAAAGCAAAAGTGAGTTAATATAAGATTGCAGTTTCAAACCCTATGGCTGATATGTAAGTATGCAATTTAGAAATACCATGCAATATTAGAATTATAAACACTGGCAGAATACCAAAAAAGTATTAAAAGGGGCAACCAAAAAGATTAAGCTACCAATCCCTGTACTGGCTCAAATTCAGATCATGGGTTCAGGACCAAAAAATGCGGTTGGGCTTGTCCATACAAAATAAAAAAAGGCGTGTGTATATAAAAAGTGTGTATGTGTGTGTACACACATACACCTCACCTCTAAATTCTCATTATATTCTACAAATATCTATATTTAATTTAGAGAAAACCTCCATAATAAGTTGATAAAAAATATCAATATTTTAACACTCATATTACTTATATGAAGGCTATTTAATAATTACAATTTTTGTTAAAAAATATACAAGACACTTTTGATGGCTCTCACTGAAATGAAAATCCTCGTCTGAATTTAGTCATATTCCCAGCAAACATATTGAAAATTGTTGTGATGTTATGTCTAGAGAAGTTGACTGAGGTGACAGAAAGGGAAAAACGGTTTATTTTCATCGACAATTTGTGATACCTCGCATTGAAGCAATTTTCATTTCTTTCCATCTTGATTGTGCTCAGATTGTGCTTTGCAACTCAGCAGCCCCCATAATATAACCGTTCAAATAGCTCAGACCACAAAATATTTGATCTCCTGCAATGTCTGAAGTAATCAGCCCAGATGGATAACCATTTTTTTAATTGGATTTTTGTAAACAGTTTATGACCTGAAAATGTGTGGGAATTCCCCGGGTTTGTCCCAAACAAACCCAAGACGTACTTACAAGCAAATTAGTCCCGAATCCAGACCAGGTTCAAGTTAGACGGTAATCAGGATAAGTTTTTAGATAAACCTGTAAATTAGCAAAAATAAGTACACTCGCCAGTTTTTTGCATGTGCAAATAGATCACAAGCTCATAATAAATATCATTTATGTTGGACAATGATTCAAAAATGCACTACTGGATCTAAAGCTGATATTTTCTTACAAATTATTATTATATATAGGGTTTTAACTTTTCGCTCAAAAATAACTCCATGTCACGGTTAATTGCCCTTCAACATGTTTAGGAAATCGAGGGATTATAAGGCAATTAGTGATTATGATTAAACAAAAGATTCAAGATTAATGGCTATTAAAAGACTTCCCTCTGTTGGACCAAATTGAATTTAATAGCCTTAAGTAATACCAAGCAGGTAGCATAAACCCACTTCTCATGTATGCCAGCATGAGATTATTGGGGATTTAACAGTGAGAGTGAAGCTAATGCACTTAGATGTGTGTAGTCTACGGTCAACACAGCCACTTGTGGATTACAACTATTTGTTATTGGTGAGCGTCTCCAAAAACTGGGAAAAGGAGTGTTCCTTATCAGATCCCAAAACCTCTTGCGGCTAAACATCTAAAAGGCATTTTTCACTGATAAACATGTTCAGGACGAGAGGCAAGTCATCGATTCGAAGAATAGGCACCCATTGGAATTTCAAAAAGGGATTATTTTTCCATTTAACTTTTGCATCGTTTCTATTAACATTCCTGGTTTTTGACTTAATGACCAAGCCTGGTAATAAACCGAGACCTTACAATACCCTGTATTGATTGAAACCTACCAAATTTTGGGGCAAAAAAATCAAGGACTATATAAAGAGTAATGACGAAATACCAAACATGAAAATGAGAATAAGAAACCCTTGGCGTAGAGATACTTACGTCATCGGACTCTTCTTTCTCTTCGGCTTTCTCTTCTTTCTTGGCTTCGGCTTCGGGGGCAGCAGCCACGGCAGCTCCACCGCCACCACCGCCGCCAGCAACGGCAATTGCTACCCCTCCACCTGATGGAACAGATGCAAACTTCTCTCTTCCCGCCGCAATTACTTCCGCCAAGTCTCTTCCTTTCAGCTGACCCAACAGAAGCTCTATTCTCTCATCATCGCAGTCTATCCCAACTGCAAAAACCCACACTTGCATATTATCACCGTGCAATAAACACTAAAAAAAAGCTCAAATCGTTTCGAGATCATTGATATATTAAGTACGATAGAGTTAAGGGATGGGAAATGGATACCTGACCCAAGGATATTTTTTACGTCGTCTACAGAAGGGGAGGTGTTACCGCCCAACGCAGCCAGCAATACAGCAGCCACAATCTTCATACTTACCTCCCTTGTTTTCCTGCACAAACCACCACAATGTTACGCGCTCCTGTCTTCGTTTACCGCTTCACAGAATGGCCCTCACAAAGCCAAAAGCCACGGCTCATATACAAAACCCTAACTCTCCTCCGGTTAAGATAAAATACATCTTTTATCCATTAGGGCTTCTTAATTTTATTTCACTCCCACTTTTATTGGAAGTGAGAACAAGTTCCACTTAGGGCCCGTTTGGTTGGCGGAATTTGTGCATGCTGGAATTGCCAATTCTAGAATTGAATCCATTCTAGGTTTGTGCTATTCTCAAAATGAATTCTAGAATATGGCTGTCCTGTTTGGTTCAC